>ML829289.1:28745-44991 GCA_009831015.1 Picea engelmannii | reverse complement strand
GCTAGAAGGAGGGCCTGAAATTAATTAATGGCACGAGGTGGTCGTAAGACCCCTCCACCACCTAATCGCTCACCTATAGTGACAAGAAGTCATTCGAACGATAATATTCCCCCTCAAACAAAAATCACATCAACCTACGATCCATAGATCACAGTTGAGCCAACAACCCCAAATCCTACAAGTGGTGACATAAAAGAGATTGTCTGTCAATCTCTCATAAAAACACATAGTGCCTTAGCTCATTTGAGGCAACCAAATCGACCGTGGGGCAAACCTTTGGATTTTTTTGATATCAGAGAACAACTAGGAGGAACTAACCTCACTGTGAACCCTTCAGATCCAATCCTCACCCCTACTGCAGGAGGATCTAAAATACCTCCTTCACCACCTCCATCATCTCCTTCCTCTTCTGGAGGAGATTCCTCTGACGAAGGAAATTCCCCTTCTCAGCCTTCCACACCCACTACTCCAATGGCCAACTAGAAGAATCCTGCTAGACCTTGGCTCGACCAGGATGTTGTAGCTGTACCTGGAGCTCGACATCCCTTGCCTAAACATCCTGAGGAATGGCTTCCCATGTTTGAACCTGACTCAAAACAGATCGCTGAAGATCACATTAAAAAGTTTATGTTAGCCATAAGACTCCACAATTTCAAGCATGAAGACGTAGTTTGTAGGTTGTTCCCCTATACTTTTGAGGGAAATGCATCTACATGGTACTTTTCCCATCAACCCCATACCATCGTGTCTTGGGAAAAGTTTGAGTCATGCTTTTTGGAAAAGTTTGGAGACAGTAAGCCTCCTGAAGTCCTAGTCATGGATCTTTCTAACTTAAGAATGAACCCAAAAGAAAAAGATAAAGACTTTAATCAAATATTCTTAACACTTAAGAACCGAATCCCCGCAGATTCCATGCTCACCGAGAATCTCATAATAGCGTATTACACTAAATATTTACATCAAAGTATAGCTATTTGGGTTAAATGATCTAAGAAATCCATGTTGTTAGAAGCCTTCGAGGAGGCCAGTCAGATTGAAAAAGACATACTTAGTCTTAAAGACTCTACTAGAAACGAAACAGAGACTAGTCCTTCTTCCAAAAAGAAGATCGAAATCCTCCCTAGACCTACTCAAAGTAAAACACAACCTGAAAGCTTTGATTTAGAAAACTTAACTAAAGTTGTTCAAAAACTGTCAAATCAAGTTATAGATTTGAAAAGGACGACCTAAGAAGCTTCCTCGAGCAAAGGGCCTTACAAACCCCCATTCCAGAAGCCTTTTCCTACCAACCGACCTAGTCCAACCACCGAAGGCCTTAATCTAGAAAGTTTGCAATCCGCCCTTCAAACGATTCAAGAAGCCCAAGATAACTTGATGCTTCCTGAGATTTCTTAGGGGGTAGTTGAATAAGAGATAGTTCAAGAAGAGGAGTCTTCTCCAAATATTTTTGGACACTTCTCGTATAGCATCTTTCAAGCTAACTTCGAGACAGTTCATCCCTATAATACCAGGAGTAAGACAACAAACAAACCTTCTGCCGAAAACACTACAACTTCGCCTCCAAAGCAATCTAAACTAGCTGAGACTAAACAAAGTCATGTGAACCCCAACTTAGATTATGATGTAGTTGAATATCTTAAAAAGTTGAGAGCTAACATTTCTGTTTATGAGTTATTGAAATTTCCATTTTTGCTACAAAAAATGTTACAGAATATCTCAGAGAATGGAAAAAATGGTAATTCAAGTGGTAACAAGGTTGTGCAGAACAAATTTCCTCAGAAGACTTCCACTAAAACCAATCTTGGTCCTCAATATAAAGGAATCCTTCCTGTAAGTAATGTAAGTAATGTAAATAATGTAAATAATGTAGATAAAGTAGCTTTAGAAACTGCGAGTAAAAAGCCACAAACTACCACCCTTCGTACTCGCAAAAATGTACCTCCTTTTTTGTTAACATTCGAAATCTTTAATAGAAACTTGCACAATTGTATGGTAGACTCAGGAGCGTCATACAATGTGATGCCATGGTGTGTATGCCAGAAGATTAACGCCGAAGTTGAACCCTCCACCTTGAAAATCATACAACTTGATCGGACCAATGTTAAAGTTATAGGCGAACTAAAGAATGTGCTTATAAGGTTATCGTCTAACCCCAAGGTTCATCAAGTCATTGATATAATTGTTGTGGATATTCCAAAAGTGTATGGTCTTTTTTTAAGAAAATATTGGTCAGAGAAGCTACACGGTTATTTCGTGACGGATTGGTCTCATCTATGGCTTCCAGAGAACGACAAGCCCAATAAGATCAAGGTAAATCGTGAACACTACCTTAATTTCAAGGTCACAGATTTGAATGATCCCAATGAACCATTTACACCTTCTGTGGACTCACCCGAAGTATAAGGGATGGATACCTTTTTCGACAATTTCATGGCCGAGGCTTCAACTATCACCAATACAGAACAACAGTCTGAGATTGTAGCATATGTGCAGCCAACAGCTTCTACGCAACGGTCTCATGTACCCGATGGAAATCAAATTTGGTCTCTTTATTTCGACGGGTCAAAGTCCAAAGAAGGAGCTGGTGCAGGCTACATTATTATCAATCTGGCAGGTAACAAAACATTAATTGCATGTAGGCTAGAATTTGAATGTACTAATAACTGTGCAGAATATGAGGCTTTACTGCAAGGTCTCAGAAAATCCTTGGATATGAACATTCAAAATTTGGCTATCTTTGGCGACTCTGAAATAGTGGTTATACAGGTAAGAGATTCTATCCACTGTCTGTCTCCGTATCTCAAAAGCTACCAATCTGAGGTATGGAATTTAATGAATAATTTTTTTGCTTTCAATATAAATTCCATCCCTAGATTGAATAATGTTGAAGTTGATCTATTAGCTAATGTAGCTTCTAAACTCTTCCCTGCAGAAGGCTTGTCCCCGAATGCATTCTCTGTCGAGTTGTTGTTCAGGCCATTCGTTCCCGACAACATCACGAACTGGAGAGTCTTTGACGATGATCAACAGATTGTTAACTTCCTGTATATGGAAGAAACTTTTCAAGGCGCGGTGATATACGAATGCACACACAACGACAATTTGCGTGATTTCATGGTAATACCAGATCCGAGAACTCATGAATCTTCATCGAACATGGTAAACTCGATCCCTAAATCTGTAGTTAGATTAGAGAAATTTTATGATCTTCAATATAAATTAAAAAAATCGATCAACTGTAAAACCAATAGTTCCTCATTATCATATGAAAAAGTAAACTTAGGAACTAGGGACAATCCGCAGTGCATTAATCTAGGGGTAGGATATTCTGAACAAGAAAAAGTTGCATTTATTTAATTGTTCAAATAATTTAAAGATTTCTTCACATGGACGTATGATGACCTTAAAAATTTCGACTCTAACATCATACAACATGTTATTCCTATGAAACCCCAAACCTTACCCTTTCAACAAAAATTGAGAAAAATGCACCCTAAGCTCGAACCGACCATTCAAAAAGAATTGAATAAGCTCCTAAATGCTAAGATTATTTTCCCTATTATGAACACTCAATGGGTTTCTAACCTTGTCCCTATCTGGAAGAAAATTTGGGAAATCCGACTCTGCGTCGATTTTTGAAATCTTAATAGAGCGTCTGATAAAGACAACTACCCTGTCCCACCCATGGAACAAATCCTTCAACAGGTATCTAGTTTTGAGAGGCTATCCTTACTGGATGGTTTCTCAGGGTACAACGAAGTCTTGATGTCTCCACTAGACCAACTTAAAACTACCTTTCGTACCCCGTGGGGCACCTATGCTTATCAGAAAATGCCCTTTGGATTGATTAATGTCAGTGCCACTTTCCAGAGAGAAATGGACATTGCTTTACGAGGCTTAATCAATCAGTCCGTTGTAGTTTACTTATATTATGTTACCGTATTCTCGAAAAACAAAACCAATCATCTAGCTCATTTACGAGCCGTTCTACAACGATGTCATAAATACGGCATCTCCTTGAATCCTAAAAAATCCATCTTTGTAGTAGAACATGGTAAACTCTTGGGATTTATTGTGTCAAGTGAAGGGATGATTATCGACCCCGAAAGGACTCAAGTCATCACGAAACTTCCCCCTCCTACATCCAAAAAGTCTATGCAGTCTTTCTTAGGCCAGATTAACTTCGTGAGGAGATTCGTCCCCAGTTTCTCTGAAATGGTCAGGCCTTTACAAAATTTAATTAAGAAAGACACCCAATATCACTGGGGACCCCTCGAGAATCAAGATTTTAATGCAATAAATAAGGCCATAATAGATGCTTCGTCTCTCATGAGCCCCGACTTTTCTCAAGACTTTACACTCTACACTTTTTCTTTTGACCGTTCCTATGCCGTCGTCATAACTCAAAAGAATGCCGAAAACAATGAAGTACCCATCGCCTTTATGAGCTCTGCTTTCAAAGGCACTGAACTTAACTACCCAGTGGTAGATCAACAAGCCTACGCTGTTTTTAAAGAAGTCAAGCATTTCCGGTCTTATCTTTTGAAATCAAGGACAAAAGTTATTGTCCCTTACCCAGCCGTCAGGAACCTGTTAGTGCAGAAGGAACTAGGAGAAAATAGGGTTAACTGGGTCACCTCCTTGCAGGAGTACGACTTAGAAATCACCCTAGCTCAGATAGTGAGAGGTCAATGGCTATGCAAGTTAGTTTTTGATTCAGCAGCAGGACACCAAGATGAAAGCGATACGTCAAACCTAGGACAACACGATCAAAATGCAATTTGTTGTACACAAAACTCGGTCAATCCTTGGTATGATGATATAAGATTCTGTTTGAACATGGGTCAACCATTCGTCACCTGGATCCCACTAAAAGAATAGCGTTGAGATTAAAGTCTGCCTCCTTTCATTTGGTTAATGGTATCCTGTTTCGTCAAAGTTTTGACGACGTACTGATGCGTTGTCTTGAGAAGGACGAAGCAGAAAAAGTCTTGCTAGAGTTGCATGCTGGAGAAGTTGGTGGTCATTTTGGTGGTGACACCACTACCCATAAGGTTTTAAGAGCCATTTATTACTGGCCAACACTTTTTAGGGACGCCCATGCTTTGTGTTGTAAGTGTATTATTTGTCAGAAAGCATCAGGGCGGCTACATAAACCAACCTTTCCTTTACAACCCGTTTCAGTAGACTCTCCTTTTCAACAGTGGGGCCTTGATATCATAGGTCCAATCAACCCCCCATCCTCACAACATCATAATTTCATCATATCAGCCACATATTACTTTACCCGGTGGTCTGAAGCTGTTGCGTTAAGAACTGTGAACACCAGTCGGGTAATTACCTTTCTAAATTCGAATATTATTACTTGTTTTGGTATCCTTGACTGTTTAGTATTTGAAAACACTTATTACTTTTCCTCTCTCGAGATGAGTGAGTTCTCTTTGGAAAAAGGAATTAAATTGAAGTATTCTGCTAGCTATTACCCCCAGAGCAATGGATTGGCAGAATCAACAAATAAGAACTTGATTAAAATCATCAAGAGAATGGTGGCTGAAAATCACAAAAATTGCCACAATGCATTGTTGAATGCACTCTGGGCTGATAGGGTAACACCAAAATCTATTGTAGGTAACTCCCCCTTTTTTCTCGTTTATGGAAGAGAAGCAATTCTTCCACCTCACAATCTTCTTCCTTCACTACAATTGTCACATAAAATTCAAGAAGAAGATTGTCCCCCTTTAGAAAACCGAATTAACACTTTGATGAAGCTAGAAGAGGTAAGAGCCCAAGCTAAACGTAAGTTAGATCAGCATCAACTATTGGTTAAAATCTGGTTCGATTCTAATTCTACTTCTGATAGGAATTTTGAAGTAGGTGACCTCGTCTTGAAATGGGACAAACCACATGAGGGAAAGGGAGAGCACACAAAATTTCAAAACTTATGGCTTGGACCATTTTTTATTGTTGAGAAGTTGGGTCCCAGTTCTTTCCGATTGCAAAACCTAGAGGGACTTCCTGAAACCTATCTGGTGAATGGCCAAGCGTTGAAAATATACTTTGCTTGATGACAACCCTTGTATATTATGTACATATTTTTCTTTCGTTTGTTTTTTCTTTTTCTTCTTTTTTGTTTTTGATTTCTCCATTGAGTTTATCATCTTGTGTTTTTGGAAATACACATACCTGTATACTGAGATATTCAGACAAAGAAAACAGAAAATTACTTCACTGAAATAACTGCTAAGAAAATTGTATAAACATCAATTGTATACTTCTGAAATTTACTGCCATGTTGAGAAAAGACAGTTGTTTGAAAGAAGTTGACTGATTTCGATCTCTGAGTAAAGCCTGTCATGATCATCTATTATCTTTTTACGTTGTCCCTTTTCCTTAAGGGAAAGACTTAGAAGATGTCCCCCTGCCTTAGGAAGTTGTTTCTGTAAATGAAACATCTCTCGATTTTAATAAAGGACAGTTCTAAAAAAAAAATCTGCTGAGGTATATAAAAAAAAAATATGTTAAAATACCATAATTTTCAGCGTCACCCCGATCAACTATATAAAATAAAATAAATCAATAAAAGAGTTGTGGGAAGTTCTTGTAAACCTGCCAAGATGTTGAACAGGTCTGCTGGCAGCGGGTAAATGCATGCATGACGCCAAGACAACTTCGTCAGGGTACTGAACAGGCCCGCTGGCAGCGAAGCAATGTCGGGTATATGAAAATTTGCAAATAAGAAACCTATTAACTTTAAAATGTCCTTCATTCTGATCCATAATTTCTTGGCAGGATACAGATGTCAGAATGGGTTAAATGGAAACCCTGTCGAGGCTATAGACGCTTGCTGGCAACAGTGGATCTATCAATAGTATTGGAGATTTTATCTTTAATATCGTGACTCATTGGTCTTAAGACTGTTATCAGTTTTCATATCTTAAAACACTGCTGGAATAGTTGATTAATGGTGATGTTCATACGATTTTCTGGTTGTTATTTTTGGGTTGGAATTCTCTTTGTTGTCCTAATCTTAATTTGTTCTTTTGGCAGAGATAACTGCTTCTACCAGTGTGTCGCCATTGTTGGTAGCCAATTCACATTTTTCTACTGTCCTTATAAGCTGCCTACACCCGTGTTTTGCAAACCTTAATTTTTTGTTGCAATTCTCAAATAAAATGACACTTTTATTTTTGCGTTATTTGCACACTTACCTTGGTTCCTGTTTTCACGACTGCAAGCATGAAAACTTGGTTTTCGAAGTCGCATTAAAATCGTCACTGAATTGTCATTATCATTCTTGTCAATATTCCCATTGCGTTTACATTTTACTTATCATTATACAATTGGCAAGACCTTTTGATCTGTACTCATTTGACATTCTTTGATTGATTATGTAATTTTGTTTCATGAGAGATTGAGTTTGTGATGCATTGGTGATTGGATTTACATGTTATTTGATCAATTCACTTGGGACATTGGTTATATAAAAAAAGGAATTGGTTTTATGGTTAAACCCTTGGTATGAATCATTTCATACAACACTTGGTATTGGTTTCGATTCATTTGTTTGGTTCTAAAACTATGGTATAACTATTGCTCGCGTGAATGTTTAATCCACTTACCATCAATTTCATTGGTCGAGTGAATGGCATAATTGTTAACCTATACAATAGTGGGTTGAATATCTATTTGCGCCAGCAGTTGTACTGTAGATATGACTAGCATGCATGTATGAACTAGCTCCACCACCTTTGCACGATGTGTCATTAATGTTTACCCCTATTCATGTTTCACCTTTGCTAGTTTTGGGTAATCCTGTGAGCATTTTTCTCTTGTGTATGCTGTGATTCAAACCCTGGCTCGTTCACATCGCTCACTGTGTGCTCCTTTCTATGGCACCGGTGGTGTGAATTGAGCCAAACGGTAGTCAAGCTCTGTTACTCTTTGATAGCGCCCGTAAGGATTTACAAGATAATGGTTGGATCATGTTTATACAGAGGTTCGAGGGTTTCAATCTGTTTGTTGCACAACAATTTTCCCTTACCTTTGATGGGTGTAGGGCCAAAGTAGGTGAAATTCAGCTTGAAATCAGTGAAGAGGTCATTAGCTCTGCCACAGGATTAGCAGCCACGGGCCAGCGATGGTTTAAAAACTCTAAAGTTGATGAGGTGCCATGGCCATTACTGTTCGTATCACAAAAGGTCACATCCTGTGACAAATGTATTCCTATTTCCATGCTTAAACCTAGGTGGCACGATCTTTTGATAGTGGTTAAACAATTTGTGACCTGTGAGGGTCGGTATGGACTGGTTTTTCTTTATCACTTTCGACTGTTAATGAACTTCATGGGTTATCCATTGAACATGCCATTTTATTTCCAGCGTAGTCTTTACAAAATGGCTAAGAGGTTTAAACGCGAGAAGGTTGACAACAACTTGTTTCACCATGGCTTTATTAGACTCATCGTCGTTCATCATTTAAACCTCCACGACAATAATTGGCAAGCTTTTTTGTCTAGAAATGGCTTTGTTGATTTAGAGTCTGTCCAAATCGACAAGTATGTGGTTAGTGAGACTATGGTCGGGCCACCCATGCCTTTCCATGGCCTTCTACCCTCTCCCAAACGCTCAGTTGGCCCTGATATCGACCTACCCGACATCATATCAGACAAGGTTGAGGTTGTAAAATGTCTGTGAGAAAGAAAGTCAAGGGTAACCCTACTGTCCATAGCAAAGGTAAAAAGAATGCTCAATTGATATCGAGACTCGCCCAGAATAAACCTAAACCTAGTGGTGAGCAAAAGTCCATAGTCCTCAGTGAAGACTCAGACTCTGATATCGAGCGTTTTCTAGCTGAAGAGTATCCTTACTCCCATGGCTTATGCTCCGAGCCACCCTATGACTATGTTTCTAATTTTCCGTCGTGCCTAAAGAACAATTCTAGATACCCAGGGATTAAGCTACATAATGAAACCCTTGGTGATCTGGACAAACTCTCGACTGTCATTTCGAAGCTCGAGAAGTTGTCATGCAGCCAATGTGATTTGTGCTGAAGCGCTACTACACTGACGTTCCCTTATTACAATCGAAAATCAAATCTTTAGAGAACCAAGTCACAGTGTTGTCGAGGTAAAGGAACAGGCTTCAAGCTAATGACAAGAAGCATAAAACCATTGGTTCGATCATTTTTAGGAATTTCGAGTCGGCGACAGCCTTCGTCAATTCCAAACTATCATGACCAAGTCATTTCTGTTATCCAGGTATGAATTTCAATATCAATTTCATTTAATGGATTGCTTGGATTAATATAATGAATTGGTTTTTGAGTTTCGATTAGCTCTCTCCATTATTTGAAATGACTATCATAGTTTGATTATAAAAAACGGTTATGTTGTGGATCATGTACTAAAATTAAATGTACATATGATTTGGTTATGCGATTTGTCATGCCCAGTTTAGTACAAGCAATTCATTGATTTTGATTTGGTTTGGCTTGTTTGTGAATCAATTTTGTTTGATAGTCGATTTGGTATAATTTTAATTAGTTTTGTTTGCCCCTAATAAACTCAAAATGACTCTGTTCTGTGTTGAATTAGTATTCTCGATTGTATTTTAATTATTTTGACCTATGCAAAAGATCTACTTGCTATAATCATGGGCTTGTGTTGATTCATAATGGCTGTAACAAACACAAACTGTTTCAATTCATTTTTTTGATGCGTGTCTTGAGTTAGCATGATTGCCTGTTTTGAGTTAGATTGATATCGAAAGTAGATTTGATACTGGTCTATTGCTTTTGATTTTCAAAAACCGATTTTGTCTCTATTGAATTCGTATGAGAAAACTCGGTTGACAGTTCAGTTTTGAAATTGATTCAAGTAATAATTTCGTTGAATATCAATCGATTTTGTCTGCCCCCAATTGGCAATAATAAACGATGGACTAGTCCCACAGATCTTGCTATCAACCGATTAATTCTATTATGATTTCGTTTGTGATAATTTACATACCAGTTTTTTATTTGATTCACCGATAGCATGGATCGTTTGTCTATGTTTAACATAGTGCTATCAATTTGAGAAAACGATCCTGTTGATTTCGTTTGGATTCGAAGTGATTTTGTTAAATGCCGGAGAAACACAAACTGTTGGTTTTGATTTCAATTGGTCCATGAAACGGTTTCATTGTTGTTCAATTATCCAATACGATTATGTTAACCCGAATTGGTGATAACGAATTAAACATAGTGTATCCATCTCTGTTATCATTTGCTTGAATACGATTTAGTTTGTTCAATTTGTATACAAGTGTTAATTTGAATGATGCTTTTAGAAATCAAATATTTTTCAATGGTTTGAATATATTTTATAAGATTTGAATTGATTTTTAAAACGATTATGTGTTTGATTTAGACCAGCTATAGAATCGCAAGATTCTGTAGCCAGTCTTAGAAATCAGATTTTTGTTAATTTTATTAATAAAATATCCTCTAATATTGTCTATTCTTGTCCTTGTTTAGGTACATATGAATTTCCATGATCAATTGGGCAAGCTATGGCAATCTAGGAGATATTTGTGTGATATAGTTATTATTTTAGGTTGTTAGTTTAATCAGACTTGGGATATTTTCCCAGATTTGTGTAAAGAGTTTTGATAACTTCCACAGGGATGTTTTATCCTTTGCAAGGTCTTTAAATACTTGTTATTTTTTGTAATAATGATGATACTCACTTGTGGGAGAACCAGACTATGGATTTATGACTCAGACTGAGATGAAAGTTGACGTCTTGTAACAACTTTCTCTTTCAATATATCAAACTTTTGTTTCAAGTTTTATGCATATCAGTTTGCAATTGATTATAGACTACTTTAGCTATCATAATCTATTGCAGGATGATATGATTTGATTAATGTGCTATCCATATCTAATCTCTTTCATTATTTAAAAGTACAAAAATTACTTTGTTTCAATTAATGAATCACAAATTTCTCTTCTTTGTTAATTGAATCATTTTGTATAGATCTTTACATACAGATTTGTCTAACTGTGGAGATTTATAAATCATAAGGTTGCTGTAAATTTTTATGTCTTGTTTGTTCTGTAATTATATTTGAAGATCACAGTTGCTTCTAGTTTACGAGAAGCTCATGGATAATCTGGTGCGGGTTTCCTCTCTCCAATCAGCTAAGACAATCATTGCATACATAGGACAAACCTGGAGTGTTACTTCATGTCATTTTGTTATTTAGTATTTAATAGTTAATTCGTTAGTATAGTATAAATAGTTTAGTTAGATATATGTATAGTTTAGATTTGTAGTTAGAGTAATTAGTTTAGTTGCTTAGTTTAGTTAGTTTTATGTTATTTCTTTTTCATAAAATTATAAAATAAAAAAACAACAGTCTCGCTGTCTTAGGATAGTTTACAAATGAGTTTTTTCAGGTTTTCATTCAAATCTGAAATTTGTAAATGTTGTACATTTGTAAATTAATTTGACTTTGTTAGTAATAGAACATTTGATTTTATAGAATTATAGTTGTGTAGTATTAGATAGTAGATTGTATATATAATAGTTAGATTAGTTTATTAGTTTGTTTTAATAGTTATTTTTAGTTAGATTAGTTAATTTAGAGTAGTTTTCTTTTGTTTTCTTAGGACTTAGATTGGCTAACGGAGCCACTAAACCCATTAGGGTGGGTTATCCCAAACGACTTGGGTTATTTATACAACCCTGGACCGGATCCACTCTCCCAGTTGATGGACGGTCAATTTTGCCCGTCAACACAGTGCCCTGAAAGATGAAATTTGTGCCCATGTTCTCATGGAATTGCCCTAGACTTGGTTGGAAGATACTCAACAAGCCAAGGAATCCCAATAGATTATGTCCTCCATACCCACAAACCCTCCTTTCCTCCTCTCCCTAAACCCACCAAATTTCCCCCTCCTACACCTCTTCTCGTGATCTAGAAATTAACCAGGGCTGAAATGGATAAATGTCAACTCAAGGGTCTTTGTTATAATTGTGATGACAAATATTTTCTGAGGCACAAGTGTAAGGAACAAAATATTTTAATGGTTGTGACTAAGGATCTTTATGAAGAAGATGTTGTTGTTCCACATGTGGAGGAACTACAACATCCTTCTGACCTCACCCCACTCTATGGACAACACTTAATTCCCTCACTGGCTTCTATGCTCTGTAGACTCTCAAATTAACTGGTTACATCAAAAATCAGAAATTCATCATCCTTGTGGACAATGGTAGCACCCATAACTTTATTCATCACAACATTTACCAAGAAGTCAATTGTTACATATGTGCCTTCAATAATTTTGAAATCATGATTCCCAATGGTGGTTCCATGAAATGTGGGGAGTGATGTGAAAACGTGTGACTCCAAATTGGTCAGTATCACCTAAAATCCCATATCTTTTCTATAGTCATGGGTGGTTGTGAAAATTTTCTTAGTGTCGAATGGTTACACACTCTAGGCCCCATTTTCATGGATCTTAAAAAATTAACCATTCAATTTCAACATGAGGGACAACAATATAAGTTCCAAGGCATAATTGTAGCCTCCCGTGAGATCATCAGTTCCCATTGAATGGAAAAGCTCCTTAAAAAAGTTCATTCTAGAATTATATCCCAAATCCACTTCATTCATGTTGTTGAGACACCTTTTGTTCATCCCTGCCTCCAATCTATCCTCTCCCTCCACCATGTTATTTTTACCACTCCAGAAGACCTTCCCCCTTCCTGTGGTGTCCATGATCATCCCATCCCTCTCATCTTGGGAAGTCTTCCTCCCAATGTTCAGCCTTATCTTCATCCCTTTTCCCATAACAATGAAATTGAGAAAAATGTTCATGAATTACTAGAAGTCGTTGTTATTCGTCCCATTACTAGACCCTATTCTTTCCTTCTGGTCATGGTACTCAAGAGAGAAGGTACTTGGCGCATGTGGCTTGATTTTAATGTCCTCAACAAAATACCAATCAGAGACAAATTCCCCATTCCTTTCATTGATGACCTCTTGGATGAATTGAGTGGTACTCAATACTTCACCAAATTGGATCGACATTCTGGATACCACCAGATATGTATGAATGAAGAAGACATTCCCAATACTACATTTGACACTCATGAGGGTAATTATGAATTCTTGGTAATGCCCTTTGGATTGTGTAATGCTCCTTCCACTTTCCAAAGTCTTATGAATCATGTCTTTCATCCTTCTCTCCATCATTTTTTCTTAGTTTTCTTTGATGATACTCTCATCTATAGTAAAACTTGGCCCTCCCATATCTCCCATGTGAATCAAGTCCTCCATCTAATTTCTAAACATCAAATTTTCCTCAAACAATATAGATGTGCCTTTGGTGCTTCCAAAGTTTAATACCTGGGTCACATTGTTGGGGAGGATGGTGTCCGAGTGAATCCTAAGAAAATTGAATCCATGCAATATTGTCCTCGCCCTAAAACTCTTAAGAGACTGCATGGTTTTCTAGGTTTTACGTGCTATTATAGGAACTTTGTTCATAATTTTGGAAATATTGCAACTCCTCTCACTTCCCTCCTTAAAAAGGATGATTTTTCTTGGATTTAATATGAGGATCATGCCTTCCAAAACTTAAAATATTTTGTGTGCTCAACCCCTGTCTTAGCTCTCCTAGGATTCACAAAGACATTTGTATTGGAATGTGATGCTTTTGGGAAAGGAATTTGAGCCATCCTCATGCAAGATAGCAGGCCCTTGGCCTTCACTAGAAAAAAAAATTTCAGAGTGACATTTGGGCCAATCCATTTATGAAAAGGAAATGTTATCTATTTTACATGATGTGGATATTTGGAATCCTTATTTATTGGGTCAATGATTTCAAATCAAAATTGATCATTAGAGTCTCAAGTATTTCCTAGAAAAATGAATTTCATCCCCGACGCAACAAAAATGGGTGACCAAGTTATTTGGCTCTGATGATGATATAATTTACCAGAAGGGAAAGGAAAGTGCAGTGGTTGATGCTCTTTCATGGAAATATGAAGAAGACAGGTCCCTTTTCTCCCTCTCCTTTATTGTACCATATTGGCTCTGTTAGCAACATTATTTGTATTGGGGCTCAAATACACCCAGGTCTGCAGGTTACGCAGGAAGCGCCCCAACGCAAAGCGGGAGAATATATTTTCCGATCACAAGTCAAGCGAGTGGGCAAAGTTTTGGTTGTCGGCGACCGAGATTCAACTGCAAATCGAATCAACGGTCATCGGGATTTTGGGGCTGCCAAGTTGTCCGGGATTTAGCACGAAGCGTAGTGCCAATAGTTCAAGGAAAATCTGGGTCGTCCGATCCAGTTGAGACAGGTGGTAGTCAGTCAGCATTTTGGGGATCGACATTTCAGGAGACAAGGAGCCTCCCATTCTTTATAGATAAAATTTTCGATCAACGAAACGCCGAAAGCACCTTTGGATAATAATGTCATCATTATATGATGATAATGTCAGATGATAATGACATATGATAATGTCATCATGTATGCAGATGTATGGATGAGGATATTTGTCCATAGCCTTCAAGGTGAGGCTAGAAAATGGTTCAAAGCCTTGCCTCCTGGATCTATTGATGGGATCAAAGCTTTAGATAATGAATTTTTGAGACAATGGTGAGATAAAAAAGACTTCATGTATTACATGATAGAGTTTGGGTCTTTGAGGAGAAAAGAAAGAGAGTTTGTCTCTGACTTCTCCAAGAGATTCAATAAAATGTACAATAAAATCCATGATGAGATCAAACCCTCAGAAGCCTCTGCAAAGATCACTTATGCCAGTGCTTTTGATCCTGATTTCTTCCTCCTGCTCAGGGAAAGAAGAGCCACTACTCTGGCCCATATGCAAGATGCAGCCATCGAGGTAGAATCTAATATATTCGTTGTTGATCGACTCAGGAACATTGTTGGTAGAAACATATCCAGGCAAAGGCCTGAAGCTTCCTCATCCATCTCCTCTCCCCTACCCCTTCAGATGGATGAGATAGCTAGAATACTAAAGTCACTTTCTGCTAGAATGGATAGGTGGGAGTTAGAAGGGAAGCCCATGTACATAAATCCCTAGAATGTTGATGGTAGAGGTTTTAGGAGACCTAAAAACAATGGAGCACGGGCCTTCCCAAGGGAACAAAGGGAAAAAGACAAAGAAGATCAAAGGATTCAAACCCCTCTCCAAAATAACCTGGTTACTCATGAGGGAGGGGAGGAGATATATGAGTTCGACCCTGAAATTCATTGTGTTGAAGAAGCTCCTTCGTTTCCTCATTTGACTCATTCTGCATATGAGAAATATCTGATGAACGTTCAAATCCATGAGTTAGGTAAGAGAAAAAGGGTTTGTCATGCCTCTAACAGATACAAACTTAGGTCAAGAAATAAAGAGGGAGACTTTGACAACCAAGATCAGCCCCTCATAACAGAAAGGTCTACTAAAGCTGCATCAATCACTACTAAAGAAAAGAAAACTCAGAATTCTTTGCCAGCAGCCAAGGAACCTGTCACTGAGGTAAGGGAAACTCCTAAGCCTATTCCTTCCTTCAATTCTGAGCATGAAATTCAAAAGATTAGAATCCCTGTACCGCTATCGGAACTAGTTAAAAATGAAGATTTCAAAAGGTACCTCTCTAAGATGCTACAATCTAAGCTCCCCTAGCCTTCCACTGACTCAATAAATCTCCAAGATGAAAAGCCAGCAGTTGTCCTAGGGCCCATGGTAGAATATAGATATGAGTCATCCCCTCCCTTCTACACATCCCTGAATATACATGATAAAGTGTTTTATAACTGCCTCATGGATTTAGGGGCTTCCCATAACCTTATGCCCAAAATAGTTATGGAAGAATTGGGACTAGAGGTGACAAAAACTTATCATGATTTGTACTCTTTCAATTCGAGAAGAGTGAAGTGTCTAGGAGTCATAAAAGACCTGGTGGTTTCTTTGTTTCAGCAACCCATGAAGAGTGTGGTCATGGATATTGTGGTAGTTGATGTTCCCCCCAAATTTGGCATGTTGTTGTCTAGATCTTGGATTAAAAAGCTTGGGGGAACATTGCATATGGGTCTCGCATATGCCACCATTCTAGTCTTTGGAGGGGAACAAAGGAGTTTATATAGAAAAGCTTAGTTGGCCTACATTGTTAGTGATGAAGCAAATCCCACCAATCACCCCATCTTTGCACTTGACACCGACCTGGGGTCTAGTTTATTG
>ML829288.1:33939-54095 GCA_009831015.1 Picea engelmannii | reverse complement strand
TGTCCCATTTACGTGGTGTGTTTCATGTGTTTTTTCATTTCACTACTCTAAAAAAGATATAAAAAAAACAACAATAAAATCAATCATAAACACTACACAAACAATACTAGATTAGATTTTTGGTTTATGCAAAGTAATTTGTAATTGTTTAGTTAGTTTCCATTTTTGCAATCTTTCAATTTCGCAATTTATTTTATTTTGCAAATAAACTTGTCCCCTCAGCTCCTCTGAAAAGAGGTTGAACGGTGCGGAAAGTAGTAATAATTAGGGCAACCTCAAAAGGGACTATTGCTTGTGTGGAAACACAAGAGAGTTTTTGTAAGAAATTTGGCGGGAACTTTGAGATCTAGGTTCTCCCACATTCTCTTGAGCTTGTGTGCAAAATCAAAGGGATACTCTCCATGTTGGATATTTGAAAAAGCTCATCCTCCACTCTAAGGGATAGCCTCTTAGAGGCCACATTTAGATTAGATTTCTTTTATGTAATAATAACCACTCAACACTTAATCAACTCTAAAAAATTCAAAGACATCTCCATAGGGTACTCTACATACTCAGTAACATAACACACGATCTCATTATTGGCACTGGTCTCAATTTCTATATTTTAAGAAGCCATTTGCTTAAAGTATTCACTTTTGCGAAGCATTGTCTTTATCTTGAAGTATTTTTTTTGCTTATGATTATTTACTTGTTAGCATCTACATTTATCTAATTGTATCTTATGCAAGTATATTGTTGAGTTGAAGTATTTCTTTCATAAGCAGTTTATGGTGAATGAATAATATATGATGCTAGTCTAGATTTTATCTTGTGTATTGTCTTTTGCAATAAACTCCTAGAATATTAAATTGCTTAGATTTAGATTTGAGCCTCAGTATTTTCTGTAGGGACTACCCTCCTTGGCTTCACTAGGAGTTGGCCTAGACGAAGGAGTCGAGGATCAGGTGGCAGCACCTTGACTCGAGACTTGCCCCCAAAGGACACACCCAGTGAATTAAAAGTTTTTCCATGTTAAACCTAAGGTGTGTATAAAGACAACAACAAGTACTTTTACTATTTCTAAAGATATATGTTGTTCTTTTGAATTGATTTGCTAGAGACCTCAAGAAACTTTAGGTTTTCAATTTTTCTTCTTTTTCTTCTTAATTTATTTCCATTCAACTAATGGGGATGCAGCTAATGGAGGTACCCCAAACATCTTGCATCCTCTAAATTGGATGGAGACACTAATTCAGTTTTCAAGTCTAAACTATCTAATTCATGATATATCTTCATCTCACTCGAAGGGTTTTCAATTGTAACCAATATATTGGACCAAATTATGTAAAAATGATCATGAGGTGGTTATTTTGATGGATGTGAAGCCAAGTGGATTGAATTTTTAGGACCAGAGGAAGTAAATCGCCTTGTAAATATTTCTAACTTAAAACCCGCAGTAAAAGACTAATTTGTGAGTAGTTGTGAGTCCAACTTGTATGCTTGATTATAGTGTTTGATTATAACCTTTTATCTTGTTTATAAAAAGTAACTATGGAAAATAAGGCAAAAGGAGAAGCATATTATGTAATAAATAGCCCAAAAAAAAATTGTAAAATACAATAAGGAGGCTATGAACTCATGAGAGGGTAAGAGGGAAAAGGGTTCATAGATATAATATTGTTGCCATGTGTTTCAACACTAACTTCCCACCTTTATTCCATGTTATTAGTCCCTGCCCTTTGGACTACAGGGACTATTAGTAATCGGTTCCCACCTTTATTCCATGTTATTAGTCCTGCCCTTTGGGCTACATGGACTATTAGTAATCGGTTCCTGGCTGTTCTATTAATCTTTGCACGCAAATCTATGTGAACGAACCATTTTAACCAAACTTTTTGAAAACTCATACAATTTTCGCCCTCACATTTAATTTGTTATCATAACTTTTTAGTTTGATTTGTTATCATAACTTTTTAGTTTGAGATCTTATTTTGCCTCGATATGATTTGTTATTATAACTTTTTAGTTTGAGGTCTTATTTAGCCTCATATCGAGGCAAGAGACCTCAAACTTAGAAAACTTGAGGTTTAAAACTTAGTAAAGTGTGTTTGTAGGAAGCCAACTGAATTAATGCTAACTTTCAAGTTATCATTACTTTCAAACATTAAATGTTAATGTTTCCATAGTCATAACCATAACGCGTTGCAATGTTCGTGGTTCTTTTGTTGTCTCATAGTGGCACTAGGTGAGACTTCCACTTGGTCGCTTGCCATAGTGGCACTAGGTGAGACTTCCACTTGGTCGCTTGCCTAAGTTCAAGCGAGAATAATATATCAATATATCTTACCCTGTTGCATTTGGTTTTCCCTTATGCTCAGTGTCTTGTCTTCTCAAACTGGTCTGTCTTGTCTTCTCAAACCGGTCCTCCTCTTTTGCCTGCAAGATTGCAAGATTGAATTCCTGCAAGATTGAAATAGTAGAGTGATCATGGAACCTGTCTTTTCAAACAGGTCCTCTTATACCTGCAATCTTCTGCGAAGACAAGTCCTCCTCTTCTGCCTGCAATCTTCTCCCTGCAATATTATAAAGAGCAGAGTGATCATGGAACCTGTGTTCTCAAAGCCATCCTCTTATGAATGCAAGAAGCGATCCTCTAATCATATTGCTCAATTTATTCCCTGTCACTAACAACTTTGAAAGCATTAGCGACAATCTCCACGATCCCTAGTTCAACAAGGTAAATGATTCTAAATCTCCAAATCTTTTCCATTGTGTTTTCTATCGATGAAGCAGGGCATTTTCTGCTAACTCCAACGCTAATCCTCGCGATCTTGTTTTTTCTTTCATTTAAAATGCTTGTTTGGAGATCTTGTTTAAGGATGAGTTTAATGTCAGTTGAGCAGTCTATAAGAGTAGCTCATTTGCATTTTCCCTTTGAATGATGAATATAAGTACGATAAATCTCCATTAAATAAATCACGACGACTTCTCCCTACCGAGTTTTGTGATGTCTATTAAATTCATTGTGTAGGGAAGCAGTGGTAATGGTAACCTTGCATTTTCCCGGTTCTATCAAGTATAAGGATGTCATATTTCATTTATTGCCAAATGGATTGCATGTTCTTTTACTAATGCTCCAATGGTGTTAGCAAGGACGTGAGACGAGGATCATGTTTTCAATCATGCATAGAAGTTATTAAAGAAGGCAGGGCTTCATTGCAAGAATATGTCTCACATCAAAGCTAAATCGTGAACTTATTAAGGAATATATGTTTTGTTATTTTGTTTTGTGGAAGAATGCTAATTCAAATACAACTACAAATTCAAATACAATTACAAATTCAAAAGGAAGAAGTGAAAGTTTACACAACCTTACCAATATCTACTCTGAAATTTATTGCATTGTGAAGGATAGTTGAAGGTACAGTCTCTGCGGGGCTGGTAGGAAGGCCATTTTACAATGAGAATCCCATTTTACAGTGAGCTAGTACGGCTCATCGAAATCCCATTTTATAGTGAGCTCGGAGCTATGGTTAATTTCAAGACGTCGTGACACTCGAACTAGTTATAGGACCGGGAAAAATGAGACTCATCCAGCTACAAGACCACCAGGACGCAAAGAGAAATTAGGGGTCGAACCTAGGTCATTGTGCTACTAGAAAACCAAGTGTAGGAGGATGCACTAGCGATACGCAGGGTCGATATGTTGAGGCAGAGATAATGATCGTGTCCATAATTATTGACTTGATCTTACATTAATAGACTTTCATTTTCTTTTTAAAATCAACTTTTCTATTATTATTATTACGGTTTAGATCCAGTCTTGAATATTTAATAATAACTTATAAATCCACTATTTTAATCTCTTTTTCATAGCAGACAAAGTATCAATCTTTATCTTAAAAAGAAATCATTATTTATACATCTTATCTTAATTAAAAACATCATAAACAAATGTAATACTTCTCGTTTTAATAATAATACAAATATTTGTACTAATATTATAAAACAAATTTACATTACTATTTTTAATTTTTAAATCATAATAATTACATCTAAAACTCTCTTAAAAAAAAATTCTAAATTGTTTTGAGGAGCCTCTCATTACAAATCTCATGAGGAGATTTCGTTGTTCAGCAAAATACTATTTGTGATGTTGTCATAAGACTATTTCAATATTGGATCTCACCTTTTCTTAGGCATGTCGCTTTCCTTCTCTTTTCGTCGAAGTTCATGCAACTTTCCTTTTTTTCCGTGGAAGTTGAAGGTTCCGAACTATATAAGCTAGATATGATCACTGGCACTTCGATAAGAGCATAAATAATGAACACCTCCAACATTCCATCTTCTTCTGTAAAGATATGAAAAATATGAATCAAACATAAATCGTTTGTGTTTTGATTTTGTATAGGAGAACTATTATTTCACAAATAACAAGATTCTAAGAATTTTGAATACCAAGAGCGAATTGATCAACATGTTGGGTAAAGACATGGGAATCTGGTTTTTGCTTGATACATGTTTGATGGTATCCTTCTTAGTAAGAACTCGACAACCTCGGCAGGGACTTGTTGCCTTTGCAACCTCTCTTGTTTAAAATCTAACTACCCTTAAACTTAGGTGTATTGGAAATCTAACCACCCTTAGACTTAAGTGCCCAAAGTTAAATTCTAGTCAACAACCTCGGCAGGGACTTGTTGCCTTTGCAACCTCTCTTGTTCAAAATCTAACCACCCTTAAACTTAGGCGTATTGGAAATCTAACCACCCTTAGACTTAGGTGCCCAAAGTTAAATTCTTTATGTTACATATGCCTCATGAAAGAGGAAGGTGTATCATCCATGATTCATCTTTGAAGGTCCTCTTCCATTCATTTTCAATGTTGTAATGAAATTGTATCATCTCCTATGTTTGAAATGATGTTGTAATGAAATTGTATCATCTCCTATGTTTGAAATTGAACCATCCACGTGGGATGGAGTGATGTGTGAACCTGTAACAATCCAAACAATTTGTTAGTCCCATTTTTTTTTTTGAAAAATCCACTGTTGTTTGTAGAACGTTATTTTTAAATATATGATATTTATTATTTTTTAAGATATTTTTATTAAACATTATTTTTAAATATATGATATTTATTATTTTTTAAGATATTTTTATTATAAATAGTATATAACATTATAATATATATTTATATCAATATAAATATTTATTTATATAAATATGGTAACATTATAATATAATATTTATAACAATATAAATATAAATATAAATATAAATTTATTCATTATAATATAATATTTATATCAATATAAATACATTTATTTATAAATATGGTAACATTATAATACCATATTTATAATAATATAAATATAAATTTATTCATTAATAAGTTCAATAAAATTTCATATTAACATTATCGTTTATAATTTATAATATAAAATATAAATATTATATGAATAATAATTATTTTTAATTAATATTATAATTTATATTGAATATTATAATATTATAATACTCATACTATTTTTTTCATGACTTTGTCCATACTATTTTTTTCATGACTTTGTCCCTCACTGCTCTCTTGACTCCACCTGTTCCGTTGTGGCACTCTCTTTCCATGCACTCCAACCTCTTCATTTTTGGCACTCTCTTTCCATGCTTGCACTTCTAGATTCTTTTCGACCATTTCACTTTGAAATGCGGGTTAAATGGAAAGCTCCCATGTTAATAGTAAATACCACATGGAGTGTTGATAATTGTGTGCCAGTTGGAGGTAACATTCTGTCCACGAAGCTTTTTAGAAATTAGTTCTCTTCCCAAAGCTTTTCAGAAATTCGTACTACTTTCGTCTCGTGCGAATTTCTTCAACCTTTTTCAGTGATAACAATAAGGCGCTGTAATGCCCTTTTCGACGAGGCTGATTTTTTCGAAGTCAAAGTTCAGATTCAGATTTTGAAATCTGTGTTTTTTATAACGTCACTGCGTGTTGTTTGATCCATTATTTTATTTAGATTTTGCAATCTTCTGTGGAGTGTTATTTTCCTAACGTCACTGCATGTTGTTTGATCCATTATTTCTTATAACTGGTTGTTTGATTCTAAGCTGTATAATGTAACAGAAATAACAACAATTAGCATGTTGTCTAAACACTATAACATTGTTGCAATCTTATGACCGTCCATGCATAGTGTTGATGGTTACAATCTTATGACTGTCGATGCATAGAGTTGATGGATAGTTGTAAGTTGTAACAGTACACACACTATTAAAATTGGTCAGCATTCAGTACTTGATTAAAATTGGTTGGCATTTAGTAGTTGCATTGATTCTAATAATGGTATAATGCAAAATAATAGTGTGCATTGATTTCACTCATGTTGCTCTCAAAAATTATTTAGACCAATCCAGTGGTTGCATTGGTTTCAATAATGATATAACATTATGATGCATTGATTTCAGTGATAATATTACAGAGAAAAAAATGATTCAAGGTATTAATTGAAGAAATGATACCAAGAAAATTGATATGGTGCATTTATTTCAACAACAAAATAGTGCAAATTATCATACAAGATGACTTTCAAAATACATAGTATGATGTTCCTAAAGAAATTCTAAGTGATAAGTTCAAGAACACCACTTTGTTTGGTTGGTTGTGATTCTTCTATTAATATTTGCACATTAAAACCATTATAATATTAAAATTATACATAAAATTCATTGATATATACATCATGCATCCAAACTAAAAGCATGTAATAGAATGAAATAACATTTATATTGATTTATAAAAATATGTTGTCCATTAGTAAAGAGTTACAAAATTATTAAAATATTGTAGTAAAAGATTCAAAATTTATAAATCTACCAAAAACTTTACAAAATTATCATAATATTGTAGTAAAGGATTCAAAATTCCAAATCTACCAAAAACTTTATAAAATTATTAGAATATTGTAGTAAAGGATTCAAAATTTCAAAATCTACTAAAAAGAAACCTACATAATGGACATGGACAATTCTTATGTTCTCTACTTGTTTACTATAATAATTGTAACTATAAACTCTTACAAACTGTCCAAGAAAGAAGATGACTTGACAATACATAAAAACCTGGGCATTTTAAATAAATCATTCCCACTATGGGTTTTCTTCGTATCCTTTTCTTCATTCTTTTCCTGGTGCATGATGATTTTTGCTTTAGCGGCATGATCTCCAAGGACCTATTGAAATGTGACTTCTTCCATAATGCCATCCTTCACTAAACCAATTGAATCTGAGGGTTTGTCTACCAAGGGTTTAGAGATCAAAGAAAATTCCAAAATTATGTTGCAATGCATGTTAAGGTCCAATGTTAATTTCTCTAGCCTCTAGATCTAAGAAGCAACCTTTTCTTTCAATTCAGTGTTCCTAATAATTTAATCAATTGAGTTGTGAATTGATTGCTAGTGCTCTAATTTAGATGAGTAATTGCACTCTATCAAGCATCCATCTCATTGGCAAGGGTCCCCAAGAATTTGTGCAAGTCTGAGACATCACAATGAGTGTAATGCCTTTGGTGACTATGTTAAGTCATGGTAACATATAATTGGAAACCAAGTATGGCCATGATACCCATAATATCTTATTCATCACTGGAGGAGAGGCCAAGACCAAGAACAAGTGATCGTCCAACCCAACAGGCAAAGGAGCATAATCCAAACAAGCCAAAAACCAAACAATGATAAATCCCACCTGCATAATAAATCACCATCCCTTCGCAAATAATACTTCCACCTCTACAACAAGTGTGATGTTAGTATGAGTGGAGGGGAGATATAAAATCTCATCCCATATGGACTCTTTCCATATGGCACTTGTCTTTAGATTGAATATGCTCGATATTTCTAAATTTTGTATTCATGGTATTAAGACATTAATGGGGTCACCCTTAATTTTAGACAATGCCTCTTTGTCCAACAAAACCACCTAGTTCACCATAGTATCCACTTGATTATTGGAACATCAAAGAATGTGAAGAAATCTGATGGAGTTGAAGTGATGGGCAAGCCCCTTTATTCTAGATATCATTCAAGAAAGAGGAGAGTAGTGTCCATGATCCGCCTTTCTCACCCAACCAATGATGAGTGACAAGTCTCCAAAGATCAAGACATTTTTAATCTTCATAGTTAGAAGAATGATTAATTCTTGATATAATGTCAGGGCTTATGCTTGATTGTTAGTAGCCACTCCTAGTCCCCATGCAAAATTTAATCTTCTTATTCCTTCAGGGTTACACCTACTACCCGAGAAAGAAATTATTAGTATATTGCAAAGAAAGAGAGATAGGGTACCAAGAATTAAATGTTTGAATGGTTTTCAAAATCAACTTCCTTTCTCTAATCAATATGAAAATATTCAAAAGCTAGAAGGTGTGTGTAAATGGGAAAGCTACCATGTGAGTATAAAAGAGAAATTGAGATTGGTCACTCTGTATTTGATCCGGATTATTTTTGGAACGAAATGAAAGCAGAAATATTACAATGAAATACTCATGAAAATTGTCAGAAATAGAGAAATACAACAATACTTGATTTCTATTCATGAAATAATTGTAAAGAGACTATAAAAAATATAGAGTGCAAGACTCGCTAAAATGGTGGCAACTTTATCTCTGAGAAGAAATGTGACGGCTATGCTCATTCGCAAGAAGATGATTACAATGAGGCTCTGAAGGCCTTTTTATGATAAACATGAATGTCAAAACCCTAGACATCCAAAAACCTAACCCTAGGAGATGAAACGCCAAAAGTCATGTGGGCCCCGTTTGGGTAAGTTAGTACATTAACTTCCCGGGGTCGTAACTTTTGCATATGATCTTCGTTTTAGGCGTGTGATAGCCCATTGGAAAGGTCTTTTCGAGAACTACGCATTACACCATCAAACTTTCACTCAGTCTATAGGTTGACAGTGGTGAGCCAAAAAAAACATTGTTTAGTGCCCCAAAACGACCTTGGAAGTACATCAAGATGTGCTGACATGAAAACATACAAAATAAGCTAGTTGGATTAGGTGGGAGGCCACCAGTATCCACCTAGAAGATGTGTAGGGCTTCAGAAAGCCTTGGAAGTGTAGAACCCACAATTACAAAGAAGTACAGAAGAACGTGTTGTACTAAGAGCTTACAAGAGGATCCAGTTGGAACAGGTGGGTGGCCACCAATATCTACCTGGATCAAACCTCCCCCCTTAGGAAGCAATGGTCTCCATTGCGTTGAGTGCCCAGGGAAGAGGGGAAAGCATTTTCTAAATATGAAGCTTGGTGAGTTGCGTTCCTTGTTGGAGAAGTTGTGCTTCTTAGCTTGTGGAAGACTGTCACAAACTTGTTGTTGGAGGGGTTGAATTTGTTCCACCAACCTGCTGTCTCTAGGTTGGATGGGGCATTGTGTGGGGATATCAAAATTCACTTGTACCTTGAAGGGAGAGGTTCCTCCAAAATGGTTGCTTGATGAAGATGTGCATGTTGCTATCGGCAGGCGTTGAAGGATGCGTGCAAAATTCTCCATCATTTCATCCCTCTGTCATGCGAGAGTTTGCTCAAGCAACAGGTTAATAGAATCTTTTGCTCCACCGTTTTTCTTTTATGCTGCCATCAAGGGTTTCTTAGGTGTGCGAGAGTGATTGTCCTCAAGAGAGACAAACTCGACACCCAATTGGATATACTCGGACCTCGTCGGGGACATGCGTTGAAAAACAATCAAGAGCAACATGCTCTGATACCAGTGATCCAGATTATTTTTGGAATGAAATGAAAGCAGAAATATTACAATGAAATACTCATGAAAATTGCCAGACACGGAGAAATACAACAATACTTGATTTCCATATACTGTAAAAAATACAGAGTGCAAGACTCGCTAGAATGGTGGCAGCTTTATCTCTGAGAAGAGATGTCACGGCTACGCTCATTCGCAAGAAGATGATTACAATGAGGCTCTAAAGACCTTTTTATGATAAACATGAATGCCAAAACCCTGGACATCCAAAAACCTAACCCTAGGAAATGAAACGCCAAAAGTCACGTGGGCCCCGTTTGGGTAAGTTAGTACATTAACTTCTCGGGGTCGTAACTTTTGCATACGATCTTCGTTTTAGGTGCGTGATATCCCGTTGGAAAGGTATACGATCTTCGTTTTAGGTGCGTGATATCCCGTTGGAAAGGTATTTTCAAGAACTACGCATTACACCGTCAAACTTTGACTCTGTCTACAATTTGATTGTGGCGAGCCAAAAAAAACATTGTTTAGTGCCCCAAAACGACCTTGGAAGTACAGCAAGATGTGATGACAAGAAAACATACAAAATAAGCTAGTTGGATTAGGTGGGAGGCCACCAGTATCCACCTAGAAGATGTGTAGGGCTTCAGACAACCCCGGAAGTGTAGAACCTACAATTACAAAGAAGTACAGAAGAACGTGTTGTACTAAAAACTAACAAGAGGAGCCAGTTGGAACAGCTGGATGGCAACCAATATCTACCTGGATCAGTACTCTATCTATTATTTATTATATGCATCATATTATTTTCTTACTATTCACCTTCTTCATCATTGAACATCATTACTTTATTTCTATTCACCTTAATCTTCATGTAACTTTTGAAGTGGGCTTCTTCATAGCTTTATATTATAGATGATAATTAATAACTTTCAAAGTATAAAAATCATCTAAAAATTATACATAATGATGATCATCTAAAGTTTTGATGTGTTCGCCCACAACTAAAACTAGTCTAGATCCACCTTAACTAAATCCCTCGAGGTGCAAACCTTTTATCAAATTTTGCTCTTAATAAATTCAAAGTTAATATGGATTAAATACTAATATATTAATGAAAAAGTGAGAAATATATATTTATCAACATAAAAACCCTTCCATCTTATTTATTATTTTGTCTTAAAATTTAAAATAAATGAACATTAAAATAAGTGTGGGTGATGCATCAAGTTACACATTGAGAGTCATTCAACAAATTACATAGAAGACAATAATATACTTATTATGAACTCAACATATCACTTGTGAAAATTGGTGAGAAGAATAAACATTCCTCTCAACCACCTAAATTAAACTACATTAAAAAATTTTGAATAAATAAATTAATCATAATAAAAAATATACTTTAATAAAAATAAAAATAAATATTATGTTTTCAATATTTTTCAATTTATCATCTTCAAACAAGTCGACCTTAAGATCTTCCATACATGTAACTTTCATTATCGTATGGTATAAATTTGTATATGGAAAACTCCGTTTGTCAATTGAAGTAGGAGTTATATTGAATGGGTAAGAATAGTGATTGTTGATAAATGGTCAAAGTTAGTTTAATTACACGTTTGATCATTAGTTTTTTATATACAAGTTAAAGTTTGTTTGATCATTTTTTTATATATACAAGTTAAAGTTTTGGTTTTGCTTGTTTATTTGGATTTCATTTTTACTCAACAAAATTTTATTTAAAATCAAAATGTAAAATAATAATTATTAGTCCCTCTAAAAGTAGGAAATATAGCGGTAAGTAACTATATTGATTTCATAATTATATTAAAAAAATTCTATATGTTTTTAATCATAATAGTGATGTATTAAATTCAATCTTTTGAAATTATATATATATATATATATATATATATATATATATATATATATATATATATATATATAATATTCATTAATTTTATTTTTTAATTAAAAATTATAAATTAAAATTTAGATGTGAAATTGTAAAAAAAATTAGTTCAATTTTATTTTTATTTTTAAAAATTTTAAATATTTTCATTTATCCTTTAGCTATGAAGTGAAAATTTATCTCTATCTAAATATGAAATTGTTAGAAAAAATTTAGTTAAATTTTATTTTTATTTTTTAAAATTTTAAATATTTTCATTTATCCTTAGCAATGGCAAGTTGTAGTGTTTTTCGATGAGATTCTATGTCCTGTACATATCTCCTTTGTTTTGCCCAATTTCCTTTTATTAATGTGTAGATTGCTTTAGCAATGGCAAGTTGTAGGTTCTTCGATGGGATCCTATGTCATGTGCATATCTCTTTTTGTTCTGCCCAATCTCCTTTGATTATTGTGTAGATTGTTTTTGTTTAATGTGTATTGAATTTATGATGGTTAGTTGGAGGTTAAATCTATTTTTTACATTGTTTATTCATCAAATTTAATGGGTGCATACATTAAATTCCATGGGTGTAACATTGAATTCCATGGGTGCAACATTGAAGTGGCTATTCACTCACACTTTATTCATACAATCTTACATGAATTTTATTTAATGTTTACATTTTAATGAATACAACATTTCTTTATAAAGGCATGGGAGGAAGAGAAGAATATGTTGAATGGGAGGAAGGCTTGTTATGGGAATGGGAGGAATGGTTGATCCTTATCTTCTTTGGAATTTTTTCATATATTTTGTTTTCTTTTTTTATTTATCTTGTTAGTGTTTATCAATCTTTTTTAGAATTGAATAATAATCAAAATTATTAAAATAGCTAATAGAAATAATATTAATGGTAATTATTGAAATAAATTTAATAAAAATATTAATAATTATAATTATTGATTTCTAATTCAAAAATTTATAATAATAAAAAATATCCAAAAGAACAAGTTCAACACAAAATTAAAATAAATCTATATTGTTTAAATAATATTAAAATTTATTGCTAAATAAAATAAATAATTACATCGAATTAAAAATTAGATATGATGGTCAATTTTGGTTAGTTTAATCACTTAAGGTGTGGGTTTCATTTGCTAGGACACCCAAGTTCAATATCATTATGGTGAGTTGAGTCTAGAGGAGACACCCAAAAATCCAACCATGTTATGGGTTGGTGTGATCCCGAGTAATTTTGACTACTTAGATACCCCTAGGTCTAAGTTGTAGTTTCTTCACCAATAATCTCGTATATTACAAGCACATTTCTAACAAACAAACAAAAAATTAGATATGATGAGCATGTCCAAGTATTCTTTGAAAATCTTTGAAGATAAAAATTTCCTATTAATTTCAATGTCCCTTTTTAAGGATTCCAGAGTGTCTTTTAGAAAGTATAGTTGTCGATAGTAAGGTCTTTATTTAAATGGGATTGATGATAAATTTTATAAAGTAACATGGCAGATTACCATCTCTATCTTTGCAAGTTAAGTTATAATGAAACTTTTTAATCAATATTTTAAGCATTAAAATGAATATATGATGATGATGATGATTAACGTCCACTAAGACCGAATTGATCTATTGGACCTTAAGAGGGTAAGTGATTACTTGTGATTGTTTAGAATTTTGTTTTTGTGCTCGAAAAGCATTAAGAGAAGCTTTCCAATATCACCATACTTTTGTTGAGTTAAGAGGTTAGGAAGGTTGGTAGTGTGACGAATATTTTGAAAATGGGATCTAATATGGGTATAGGTTGGACAATCTAGGAGAAAGTGATTTTTATCTTCAACCTTCTTAGTGTCACAAAGGTGACACACTCTTTCATCCCATGGTGTTTTAGGAATTGACAAACACCCAATTTCACTATGGAGCTCGTGAGAATTTGTTATTATCTTAGCAATGTCTTTTTTTTTTCTTTACACTTGGCAAAACATATAGATAATTTTGATCTTCTAGATTAGGGTTGATTACATCCTTATAATACCTTAATTTTATTTTTTCCTCTAACTCTTTATCACACCACATTTTCTCCTTAAATTGTGATTTGACGTTTTTTTTAATAGTATCTTTATTCTGCAAAATGGTGTTTTCCATGATTCCCCAATAGTTTAGCCAAGATTGGGCATCTTTATTCCATCCTCACTTGAGTTGATGGTGGTTATGACTCGATTTATATGTATATTTATTTTTATGTATTTATATGTATGGTTTATTTCTTACCATTTTTTGAAATACAAAATAAATTCTACAATTGTAGAAGGAAGGTAAAGAATGCTTTTGTGTAATGACTAAATTCCCACTAAACTTCTTATTAGTAAATAAATTAAATGAGGTAGGTTTTTTTATCTTAGATAATGTAAGTTACTTGAAGCCATTTATGACGATGACAGTGAGTTTATTGAATGAGGACGGCCATGCATTAATGTATGTCGTGGTCAGCACTCTATAGTCTTTCTTGATTTCCATAGGGTGATTCTGCGGAATCCTTTCTCCACTGCCATAGGGTGCTTCATATACATCACTGAATAGCTCAACATACATTGTTCATGTTTGTGGAGATATAGTGTTCGTGTTCGTGGGTTGGAGATACATCATTTTTTTGTGGGTTGGAGATACATCGTTGGTTCATTCGTGGGTTGGAGATACATCGTTAGAAAGTTGGACATCTTAGATGTGCTCTTAAGGTAGATACTATTCACTCTTACTTACATGTTACATTGAATGGAAAATAATCCTAATATGTAACTATTTTGAAGGAAGAAAAAAACACTCAAGCATTATAAAAACAAGGTACAGAATATTAGTTTCAATGTTTATTTAATTTATTATTTTAAAGGGGAAAAAATGATTGGTTGGTTCATCTCGTTCGTTTCTTACAACCACCTACGATTTCAAGTTCCTCGTCTAAGCTATATATCTTTATATTGGTCAGATAAGGTCATGCAGTGGTTGTTTTTTGCATTTTTCATGGTTTCTTTGAAATGTGTTCAAAAGAAACCATACTTTGAGACTTTTCAATGGTTATTTTATGAGGGTTTGCAAGCTTGTTTTAGACTTTAGTCTATTGTATGGTCTGTTACTGAAACTTTAAAGCTGAAAGTTGAGAGTATAGGATTGAAAGTAGAGAGTGATGGTTGAAGCATTCAATCAAGGAATGATAGTCATGGTTAGGACTCAACATAGTGATTTGTGATTTATAATCTATGCATTAGAGTTGCATTATTATACATTATGACACAAGATTAAGTTTTGATAGACCTCCATTTTTATCTTTTTCCTAGAGGAGAAGCTTAATGGCCTGTCATCCATCTAAACTAAAGCTCATAAATGGAGGTACCTATATAAAAACACCTTGATGGGAGGATTTTTGCTAAGAATTTGATAATAAAAAAATGTAGGATAACAGGGACTTGAACTAGAGATATGTTTTAAGTTGTTTTTAATGAAGAATGAATGTTACCTTTAAAATTTAAATAGTTTTTGTATATTTTTAAATTTCTTCAAATTTGAAACAAAAAATGTGTTTTCATATATATAAGAAAAGCTTTGAAAATATACACTAAATGGAAATACATGGTTTCAAAACAATGTTTTTTCCATCTTAATAAATAAAAGACAGACTACAGTGACCTAAAGAACATTTTTTAGAATAGAACTCTTAACAAAGAAAAACCTAGGTAGAGTCCAGACTGCACATCCTTGAGGTCGAGGAACTGGTTTTGCAATTGTAATAAACAAAAAATAGATTGCAAAAACCTAAAGAATTTTTTTTTAATGGCACTTTTAACAAAGAAAAACCTAGGTAGAGTCTTGAGTACACATCCTTGAGGCGAACAAATAGCAGTGATTTGATTGCCTCAACTCCAAACTAGTTTGCCAGTATAAACTAGAAATTTTCCTTTCCATGAATTGTACCATTATAGCAGCATTATTGTATAAACAAGATTTGTATACATCATCCTACAATGTTCTTCATCCTCGCCTCTCCCATTTAAGAGTTGAACAATGCATACCGAAAAACCCTAAAGAAAATGTTTTTTTAGAGTACATTATTGACACTAAAAACTCTAAAGTCGGTTGTGTAAAATGAACATCCTTAAGGTCAAGGAATTTCTATTTGGTAATTTGTATGTCTCGCCTAATCAACTGGTATTAACTGGAAATATTATTTTTCATTGATATGTTACACAATAGCGGCAAAAATACATGAACCTATTAGCGTTAAATGTTCTTCCACATTTCCTGCCAAACCATCATACATGGAAATATAGTAAGATAATGACCAATAATAGATAATCACTTGGGATTTAAGAGATATATGTTAATGCTATATACAATAAAACATTGGACAAATTGTGTCAACTGGAAAACTAACAATGGGGATAGGATCAGCATTATGTTAAGCAACATTTTATTCTAAGTCAGCAAAGCTCAAGGCTCAAACATAACTACAACACTTATTAGGCACATGTGTTCTTGTTGTGGATTGGGTATATATGATTTTTCAATTCTCATGGTTTGACCATTTAGAAATCCACTTATAAGTCTTGGTGACCTAGAGCACCCTTTAAGAAATCCCTTTAAAAAATCCCTTATACGAAACACTCAATAAGAGGCTTTTAAAAACATAAAAACATTTCCAAGTGATGTTCTTTAAGAGATGCAACCATGTTTTTTACTGCTAGTTTTACTGAGGTTAGCCCCAATCCGAAGAAACCATATTGGCAATGACAGAATGTATTTTTTTCCTTTGTTGGAAGTGCTTCGAGAAACATGTCTCAAAGGACTGCACAACATAAGGGTCTTTTAAAAATATAAGAAACATTCCCAAGTGATGCTCTTTAGGGGATGCAAAACCATGTTTCTTACTGTAATTTAGTTGTCAAGCAATTTACGTTACCAGATCCAAGATCATAGTTACCAGGTTCCGCTAGACCTAGTTGTCGAACCGATCGAGATTGAACCTCCTAACTTTTCTTAAAAATGCAAGAAAAACAAAAATACTTAAAATCAATTTAAAAGCAAAGAAAAAAATACTTTTTTATCTTTATATATTTTTTTGTGATTGTTTGAATTCCTAAATAAAATGTATAATTTTCTATGTTCCATATTTCTAAACCATTGAAACTTTTTCTAGATCCCAAACTTATCCAAACCTCCCCCCTGAAACTACCAATTTTTTTTAACCTTGTAACCATGCTCAAGATGAACTACACTTGGAGCCATCCATTCCATTTCTCCCTATTGTAGCAGGCTTGTAGAACAATATTTTAATATTGGTAAAATATTATTGCAAACATTGCACTAATTAGTTAAAAAATGCACTATCATATACGTAAATGTAGCTACCTACACTAAATCACAGCAACATGCATTTCTCTTTAAATAAATATGAGTACCAATGAGGCTTTGCGTCCATGGTTTAGGGAAGCCCTGCTTGACTGCTAAATTGAAGAGCTTGTGTATGTGAGGGATGAGGATAGGCCCTCCGATTTTAAAATTTTTGGCTTGGTAGCCTTATGTCCTTAGCTTTTCCATTCGCAAGCCGCTCAACCTCGGACTCTATGTCATCCAAAGTGGAAACAGAAAAACATTTCATTTTAGAGTGTGAAGCCTTCAAAGATAGTAGGGACATCTATATAAGTATCTTGAAAACTAGTTTTTGGAATAACTTATTCAGCGAGGGGACAGTGAAGAAATTGCGGGATCTCATCATCAAGTTGAACAGGAAAAGGGTTGAACTGCAGAAATCAGTGTGTGAGACAATCTGTCCCATAGGCTATTGTTAGCCTCGTGGACGTTAAAATCATTTTCTTTTCTTTCTTTTCTTTCTTTTCTTTCTTTCCAAAGAAAAAACTTCATTCTTTGTAGGAACAATACGAATGGTGTCCATGGCATTAGGGAACTCGTAAAGATTTTTAAGGTAGGAATTCCAACCCCATAAGAGAATCATATTATTTTCTTTAGTATTGCGGATTAGAATTTGCCTCCAGAACTTCTTAGGATCTAGCTTAGATAGTTGTGAAAGTTGCTCTTGCCTTTTATATATATAGTATATTTTTTTCTTTTTAATTAGGGATTTGTACCTATTGATCTTATCAAGTTTTAAGGACTCATTAGAAGCATCCCTAATAGATTTTCTAACAATTTTACATTATTTATCATACCAAGGATTGGTAGTTCTATTATTCTTTTTACATGACACCTCAAAAGAAAACCTGTTAATAGAAGTGGAAAGAAAAACTAATTGTAAAATTATGGACACCCCGACAATAAAACCCCAAACCCTACAACCAATCAAAATCAAAATAAATGAATTTAACTTTATTTTTTAATGAATCAAAATCAAAATAAATGAATTTAACTTTATTTTTTAATGGGAAAGATAGAAACTATTACATCAAACTTGGGTAAAAGAAAAAACTTTGTCAATCGCACCCTAACTAATGCAATGTGAACGGTGACCTTATTGCTATTAGTTTTGTGAGGTACAAATAAGACTTATTTTAAATTTATAAATTAAATTCTATTTACTCCACCAAATTGAGTTAAAACTTGCACGTGGTGCGTTGCCTTAAAAGGCCCAAACAACACAAACGGATGGAATCTATAAAAGGAATCCTCAGTCGGTCAACAGGTAAAGCTTTAACCGTTTTTGCTCAAAACCAAACCCCGACAGGTAGAGATGGGAGAAACAAAATGAAAGGCCAGGCCCACCAAGAATTGTTTGAATGGTCTTGATAGCGCTTCTTCTGGGTGATTTCTGCACCAATTGGTGGACTCTTTTCTCATAACTCCACCCATTTAAACGCCTTTAAACAGTGCACCCTCTCGAGCCGTTCTGCCATTGCCAGCCCTTTTGGGGAGTTTTCTGTCATTTATTGATGTACAAAGGAAACCGGGATTTAGCGTACTCCATCTCCACAAAGCAATGTCGAGCCTTAAGAGTGTCCACCAAATACCCAATATCTCTCTGAGGCTACCAAAGGAAGGATCATGTGGCATTTGTGGTATTTCACTCTCAAAGCCTAGTAGACTACAACCCAGTTGCAATTTAACCTCTTGCCCAAAATATCCTATGGATTAGTTACGAGAAACATCAAAATTTGTATAATTTCATGGAAAATTTGTACTAGAGATTGTATGCTAGTAATAGCAAAAGATATACATGAATAATGTTAGCATATCCCACTCAAAATCTAGATTTGATTTTATTTTTTGTTAACCTATATTTGAGCCTAAGTTTACAATTAGAGAGTTTACTCAACCAAGGTGAGTCTCTGACATAGGTACTTTTGCAATTTCTAAAGATATATGTTGTGCTTTTGAATTGCTTTGCTCGAGACTTGAAGAAACTGTAAACTTTCATTTATTCTCATTTTCTTTTTAATATATTTCCATTCAACCTATGGGGATGCAGCTAACGGAGGTTATGTCGAATCCAAATACCTTGCATCCTCTAAATTGGATGGAGACACTAATTCAATTTTCAATTCTCAACTATCTAATTCATGATGCCTCTTCATCTCACTTGAGGAGTTTTCAATTGTAACCAAAGTATTGGACCAAATTATGTAAAAATGATCATGAGGTGGTTATTTTTATGGGTGTCAAGCCAAGTGGGTTGATTTTTGACGACCATGCGAAGTAAATATGTAAATATGCCTTGTAAATATTCCTAGCTCGAAACTCGAGGTAATGGACTAACTTGTGAATAGTCATGAGTCCAACTCGTATGCTTGGTTATGGTGTTTTATCTTATGTATAAAAAGTAATTTTGGAAAAAAAGGCAAAAGGAAAAATATGTAATAAACACTCAAAAAAAATTGTAAAAGACAACAAGGAGGCTATGAGCACATGAGAGGGTAAGAGGAAAGGGGGTTTATAGGTATAATAGTGTTTCCATGTGTTTCAACACTAAGTTCCCACCTTTATCCCATGTTATTGGAAATCTGACCAACCCTTAGACTTAGGTGCCCAAAGTTAAATTCGTTATGCTATTTTGGATGGCACATGTGCCTCATGCAAGAGGAAGGTATATCATCCATTATTTTCATCTTGGAAACTCTTCTTCCATTCATTTTCCATTTTGTAATGAAATTGTGTCATCTCCTATGTTTGAAATTGAACCATCCCTGTGGATGCAACCAACACTGAGAAACCATGGGATGGAGTGTTATGTGAGCCTGTAACAATCCAAACAATTTGGTAGTTGACAAAGGATGGAAAGCCACAATTTTTGGGGAGAAATCCAGTGTTGTAGAGTGAGCATAGAGGTTGGGAAAGCTAGAACCTATTTATCCTGGAATAAACAATTGATGTTTATTACTGAGACAATTATAGAATAAAACTTTGAGTAATAATTGATTGATGTTACAATTAGCCTCGTGACATTATACTTATATGTATTGACTAGTCACAAGGTGAAGGGGTGTGTGACCCTTGACATTTTCACTTTCA
>ML829288.1:18565-33889 GCA_009831015.1 Picea engelmannii | reverse complement strand
TGATAGAGTGGTAGAGTGTAGAATCATATTTCTAATTCCAATTCTTGTATGTGAACTGAGATTTTATGACATCTTCCTATTCCCTTCACATTGTGTCTATCAACGATCATAACTATGAGGTCCTTAGTGGGATACACAAAAAAGGTTTAGTTGTTTGGAAAAATTGTTGTCTATACAATTATGAGTACTGTTAGAGTGTATAAGTATCCTCAAATTTCTATTTTTCATGATTCCTTTAAGATTTGGGGTCTTCAATTCTAATTTCCCCGTCCTAGTTGTAGGTGGCATCGTAGGTTTGTTTTTATCTTTTCTTAGTTCCTATGTCTTATCAACATTCCTAAGATGGAGTAGAATATATTTGGTAGTTTGTTCTTGTATTGTTCCTTTCGGGTAAGAGTTTCTTTTTGAGATTTTCTTCGTTCCTATTCTATGATGTGCATGAGATTGATGCTAATGGTACTTTTGGCGATGTTTCATCATTGTCAGATTATGTTTGATATCTTATAGTGACTTCATTTCCTATGATCAATATTTATACTTCCTTTTCATCTACTACTTTAAAGTAATGTAGTAACTTGTCTTCACATCTATGCCCGAGAATCCATCTCTTACCACATCTACGACAAGTGTTTTCCTTCTTTACTAACTCTAGTCATCATCTTTTGGAATCATTAATTAACTTGTCAATTTTGTCCCCTAATTCTTTTTGTGACTTTCCAATCTTATCCATAAGTTGTTTGACATTATAGACTTGACATTCATTGTGATGAACCTTTGCTTGTAGATTGTTATTGCTAGCCATTTTGGTGGTGGCCTTCTTTGTGGGGACCACTTTAATTTTATTTATAAATATATATAAATTTATAGTTATAATGCAACTTTATGAAAAAGGTATTATACATGTAAAAGTTGAATATGTCTTCCAAGGTAAAAATGCAATATCTGGTGATGTTTAGGGGTGCAACCTTAAGTGGAATGGTAGAAAGGTGTGTTTGGTCAACCAATTTATTTCCTTGATTCCAATGATAACCTTGTGGTTGTTGCAAATGCTATCATCTATTGTCCATTGAAGAGGCTAATTGACTGGGTTTATCCTATAATGACTCGACAAAATTAAAGGGTGACAATCGATAGCTAGGGATGATGGATCTTGAAGGTGATGGGTATGGGCACATGACTGACACAGATCTCTAGGTTAAGAAGGATTTGTGAATGATGGCAGCATAAAGTTGGTGCACACTAAATGGTGGCTACTATACATGGGCATGTTTTTTTACAGGTTGTTGGTTATGGTCACAGTACAATCGCAACTACAGAGATGGAAACTAGCAAAATCGGTTTTATGGTCGGGGAGAAAAGAAATGGATGGTGATTGTGAATTATTGGGAGAACAAATGATTAACCAATGACTGAGAAGAGATTACCCAGACAGATGGAAAAACATATGCACACCATGAAATTGATGGTTTGTTGCTTTTGAATTTGGGATAGATACCCACGAATTGGTGTAGTAAGTATCCATGAAAATGATAGTTGTAGAGTAGTGAGGAACCCACCACAAGTTTAACTTAAGTGAGGCTCTAATACCAAATGGAATAATAAGTTCTTTTTATTACTTAGATTAATAAAGTACTTATGCAATTACATAATAAAACATTAACCAATAATTGATTGATATGATTGATTGATGTTACAATTAGCCTCGTGGTAGTATACTTATATGCATTGACTGTTCACAAGGTGAAGGGATGTGTGACCCTTAACTTTTTCACATTATTATTATTTTATTGCATATCCACATGTAATAGTTGACTGAACGTTGGTTGAAATACCCGAAGTACCATGTGCAGTGGAAATTCATTGAGTCAAGAGTAATGTGGAATGAGTTGAGTGAGAGTTAGAACCCAATGGTTTTCCTTTGCCCTTATGGTCTCACATCCTAAGATTGGTGTGGAAGCTACAACAAATGCCTAGGTCTAGGAGGTTAATCCCTTATCTACAAGTGGTTTGGTGGGCACACTTTTGAGAAAAGATGAGTAATCATTTCTACTTGTGTGGGTTTTCTTTATGTTGTAGATCTATCATTAATTTTCTTGAATTATGTTGGTTATATCAATTTTGTTAATGAAATGGTCTGGATGGGTGGAAGCCTTTGTTATTAAGCATGTATATGAATTTTTTTATTTTTTTCATTTTGTAAGTAAATATTGTATTACCTCAAAGATTCAAAAAAACATATACATAAGGGGGACATGTAGTCTATTCTGCCAAAAATGGAAACCAAAACCAGACCCAGGCTCTAAAAAGAGGTCCATGACCTGAGTTGTTACCATAGAAAAGTTTAAACAAAAGCAGAAGGATAAACGTAAAACTATCAAACACCAGAAGCACCTGGATCCCCATCAGTTGATGAAGAGCTGAGTGGAACTGGAGCGAAAGTGTAAGGCTGGCATCAAGTGGGGCATCGTCTTTTTCCAGGCTCGCTTGAGAGTGAGTCAAAGAAAATGTCTAGTCAGCGGTGAAGAGTTTCATGGAAATGTAGTTGGTTTGTGATGTCCCTTCTCATTTCAAAAATGAGATTCAATTTCTCTACAAAGAAACTTTGTTGCGTGGGCTTCTTAGGCTCCATGTCTTCCAACTGTGAAGTCACTATGTGCATGTCCATATTGTTCGAGGTCCCTTCTTCCGTTGGAGCTTGAGGTGACTCTTCCAGAACAGGGCATCCACGAAAATCCTCATGTTGCGGGATAGGGGGGGCAGAGGGGTTATGTGTTTGCATAGGGATTTCCTCCTCCACTAGGACAGGGCCATTGTCATAGGCTACCCAATTTTGAGTTGTGGAGGGAGATGCAAAATTCTGCAGGGTTAGGGATTGAGATCGAGTAAGCGAAAGAGCAGGTTTAGTTCTTCTGGAAATGAATTCATAGTAGGTCAGGCCTCGTTTCATCTTTCCACGCTCTATTGGCATGTTGATTGTGAGGGTATGGAGGAGAGCTAACAGAGGTGTAGAGGAGACTTGAGAGATGGAGCGATGGAGTGGTTTTGTGAGACTTGGAACAACCTTGGACATAGTCAGCGCGGAAGGGGCGGAGCTATCACTAAGTAGAGACATCACAATAGAGCTTGATCATCCATTGTAAATACCTTGGAGCCCGAATTAATGAGAACCTGTAGCCAAGTACCAAAACTAATGGCCTATAGCGCCATTCCAAACCTAGATATTAATTGTTTCCTGCAAAACAAACCTCTAACCATTGCTTCAACAATTAAGAATGGCCTCGGGAAGAAGTGAAGGAGGAGGGTGGAGGCATTTTGCATGATGTCCATGTGGCACTCCATCCAGGGAGGGGCAGTCTTTCTGGGCTAAATCAAGACACTGCAAGAGAAGAGAGGGAGTTGGGAGTAGAGTTGCGTCAATGGAGAGATCATTACCCTCTAAGGATACTCCTTCATTAGCTAGTTTGTCTGCGATTTTGTTTGCCTCTCGTCGAATATGGGAGGGGATTAGGGTGAGCAAGGGGCATAAGAAAGAATGAAATACTTCCAGTGTTTTTATGAGGCACCAACTCGGGGATATTTTTGTAGGGTTGGATCCATTGATGATTTTGGAGGCCATGGAAATAATTACCTATGAGTCTCCTTCTATAATCAGTTGATTTAAGCCTAAACTTGAGGCCACCTGAATGCCACAAATAAGGCCCCACAGCTCAGCATAATTATTAGACTCGAAACCTAGGATCCCTGCTAGGATGTGGATGACTCTTACATTGTTGTCTCTTATTACCACCCCAAAACCTACTGGTCCTGGATTTCCTTTGGACGCTCCGTCAAAGTTTAGTTTAAAAAAACTGGGGGGAGGACTCTGCCAGGATTTGGGACTGGATATGTGCATGGATTTGGGATTAAGATTGAGAAGACATTGAGGTGGAGAAATATTTAAGTGTCATTGATCAAGGATGTTGTGTTCATTGGGATTGCACGATAAATCTTCTTGGGTCCAATGTTGGGAATGAGCAGTCTCTTGGATGTAGTCCAAGATCTTGGACCAGATGACATGGGGTGGTGAAGGTTTGGTATGGAAGAATCTTTTGTTTCATTCCTTCCAAATTTTCCATACTACAAACCCGGGTAATAGCTTCCAAATCCTGTTGAGGATGGGGTTGTTAAAGACAAATTTTCCCCATTGCTCTAGGGTAGTGATTATACTATCCTTGTTTCTATTTGTTTTCCTCATGATTTGTGGAGCCTGGTCCTAGATCATTGATCTGAAAGAGCATTGGTTCAGTAGGTTTTCCCTTGATTCTTCATGTTGTAGGCAGAGATGAAAGACATAAGGCCTAATAAATCCTCGCTCTAGGAGGTTATCCCAAGTCATGATGCGATTATGTATTATTAGCCATAAGAAAGTGGAATTTTTTTTCCATAAATGTGAGTGCCAAACTATGCTCCAAATTTTGTCCTTCAGTTGGAGGTGAAACTTAGCTTAGAGGTTGTAAGCTTCTTTGATTGAAAATGTGCCCATAGGAGAGTGTCCCTAGTGTAAGATATCAGGTCCCTCTCTAATGCATGTTTACCTTTTTGCTGCTAATTCCTGCCAAGGTTGCAAATTGCAATCAACCAGAAGATTATGGTCAAAGTGGAGAATCTTCCAATTCTGCCAGTGGGGGGGGTTGGCTCTGCCTACCAAAGATTGGAAACTCTAAGTGTGTCCCTTTGTTGCATCTGTGCTTAGATATGTTGCAGGATTGGTAAAGACTGTAATGGTGGCATTTGTTTCCAAGAGTCGAACCAAAACAAAGCATTTATTCCATTGCAAAGTTTCTAAAAGGCATGTTGTTGTATGAGAGGGTGATTATTCCAAGTTGCATTCCAGATGTTTGAGCCAGAAATTTTATCCACCAACATAATGAGTTGTTCATCATTTATGTTGGGAGCATATTTTTGTTTCCATAGGCGTCTCCAGATTTCTTTTGATTGCTTCATCCAACACCACCAAATCTTAGCCCCCATCACTGCATTTAGCAAGCATGGATCCTAAAGACCAAGCCCTCCATTGAGCTTAGGTTTGCAGACTTTGTCCCAGCTTACTAGGGCCCATTTTTTCCCTGTTTTGTGGCCTTGCCAAAGGAATTTGCTTTGTAGATTACGTATGGATTTTATCACAGATTATGAAGCCGCTAGAGTAGAAAATAGATAAATGGGTAAAGCTTGGAGGATTGACTTGATAAGGACTAAGAAAGTAGCTATATTGAGAGTACGAAAAGTCCAATAGTTTAGGCGATGAGTTAGGGATTGAATGAGAGAGTCCCAGGATATGTTTATGGCTGCATAATGGGTAAGAGGGATACCAAGGTAATTGGACAGAAGGGAGCTCCTGAGAATTCCTAGTAGGTGAGAGATATGACATTGGATGGCGATGGGGGTATTGAAGAAGAAGAGTTGTGATTTATCCATATTGATGGTTGTGTTGAAGGCCTCACTGAAATCCATGAGCATTGAGCTGAATTTGAAGGCTTCTTGCGTCATGGGAGTCCCCATCAACATTGTGTCATCCACAAATTGGTTGTGGGATGTTGTTGGATGTAGACCATGTAGATCCAGGCCCTACAAAGAGCCCTCTACAATTGAAGCCTATATGTATCTTCCTAGACCCTCGGCCATGATAACAAAGAGGAAGGGGTAAAGTGGGTCCCCTTGGTGAATTCCTCTTGATGGTGTAAACGGCTTGGATGACACCCCATTGACAAGTATGGATAAAAAGGTTGAGGAGGTTAAATCAAGGATCCAATGAACCCAATCACTATTGAAACCAAAAGCTAGGAGGAGAGAGTGCATATATTGCCAGCTAAGACGATCAAAAGTTTTTGAAAGATCAAACTTGGTAAGCATACCTAGTTTATTTGTGGTCTTTAAAGAGTGGAGAACCTAATGTACTAGGATGAAGTTGTACATGATTTGTTGCCCCTCCACATATTCTAATTGTTCCTTGGAGATAATGAAGGGAAGGATTGGCTTGAGTCGAAGGGATATTACTTTAGCAATAATTTTGTAGACCATGTTGCATAACGCAATTGGCCTAAATTGATGTGGTTGGGAGACACGTTCCTCCTTTGGAATTTGAGTAAGGAAAGTAGCATTGAGAGCAGAGAGCACTTGCCCAGAGGTACAAGATTCTTCTACCAGTTTCCAAACATCTTCCCTGACCATCGACCAACATTGATGGAAAAAATCAGTAGTGAAGCCATCCGGTCCAGGCACCTTACCAGTTGGCATTTCCTTTATGGCTTGGTCCACTTCCTCAATGGTGATCAGTCGCACTAGTGCTTCATTCTACTCTTGAGTTATGAGATTACATATATGTCTAGTTATATTATTTATGGCTTGAGATCGATCAGGGACAGGTTCAGAGAGAAGGTTTTGGTAGTAGTTAACAAATTTTGTCTCTATCCCCTCATGATCCATGATTGGTTGACCCTAGGCATCATGCAGTTTGGTGATATGATTGACATATCGTTTATGAGGCATAGATCTATCGAATAATTTGGTGTTCTTTTCCCCTTCCTTGAGCCATTGTACTCTTGATTCTGACACCATAAAAAATCCTCTTATTTATATCTTTATTCTAGTTGATGTTTGAGTTGCTCTTCCTCAACCAGAAGTGAGTTGGAAGGGCCTTGACTAATTAGATCTTTTTGGATTTCCTTAGACGATGTTCCAAGGAATGTTGAGCCATGAAGATATTGTTAAAAACATTCGTGTTCCACTCTTGCAGTATCTGTTTAAAAGCCTTTATTCTTTGTTGAAAATGGTACATCAATGTACCATGAGAGATGGCAACTTCAGCCCATCGAGATTGCAAAATCTCTAAGAAGTTTGGGTGGGTTAGCCAAAATGTTTCAAAGCGGAAAGGCTTGTATTTAGGAGTATTTGCGCTATCAATCCAGAGTTGTACTAGCCAATGATTTGAACCAGATTTTAGAAGAATGTTGGCCTCAATCATAGGTCCTTCTAACATCAAAGATTTTGATATTAGAAACCGGTCTAGTCTACACGAGATGTGTTGGGCTCCAGATTGTTTGTTGGACTAGGTGAAGGTACCATTCATGGTTTCTATATCAATCAGGTGGAGGTCAGCAATTGTACGTTGAACATTGACACTTTCTCTATCAATTTGTCTAGTGCCACCCCGTTTTTCTTCCAAAGAGAGGACTATGTTGAAGTCGTCGCCTATAATCCATCTTTGAGTACCCACTAGTCTGCCTAAATATGTTATGCTAATTAGGAAGTTATCCTTCTCTTGATTTGCTTGGGATCCATAGGCATTGGTTACAATGCCTTCTTTGCTCGAACCAACAACCCTGTATAGAGCAGACAGCGTCCATACTGTAGAGAATTTTTTTTCCAGAATGATTATTGCAGGATTCCATAGAATGGAAACCCCTCGGTTGCCCCATTGGATTCATTATAAACATAATTGCACTGCTTCCAGCATCTTTAGAGGAGCACTTATGATGTGTCCTCGACACATTTTGTTTCTTGAAGAAAAAGGATGTTCGAATTTTCTGTCATGATACAATTTCGAAGTACCCTCTATTTGGTCCTTCCATTCAAGCCTCTGATATTCCAGGAGAGGATCGTCATGATGATGGGGGGGGGGGACTAGAGAAGAAGCTCTTAGTGATATTTTGAATCTATCCTGAGTTAATCATGAAGTTTCCTTCCTCTTTTATCAATTGTTGCATTGATTTGTGTCCCTTTTCTTGCCTTCTCTTGGGATTCTCTTGAACTCTTTGCCTATGTCTGATTGGATGCCCAGGCACGAGGTGGCCCCTACTGTTGATTCAATATGTACTTTGTGGACTTTGTGTAGTTTATCTAATGGTAGAGATTGTAACTCTTTTTTGTGATAAGCCTCCTCCATCTTGTCCAGATCTATGCCTGCTAGATCCTATTCATCAACGGTCATTTTTGTGTTGCCTTCCTCTTCAACTGCTTCCTGATGGACTATTGATTCATGATTTTTTGTTCCTTTTAAAGTTGGATCCTGAACTTGTTTGGATTTTCCTTTTCCATTTATTTGAGTGTTAGATTGATGGGGATTTTCCACTTATGGAAGTTGATTTAGGATTTCAAAGGAATTGCTAGTAGAGGGATTTTTGGGTTGTCCTTGATTTGGTTTCCTAGGATTGGTATTTTTCCTGTTTAAGACTTGGGCAAAGCCATCTTTTGATTTATCTTCCTCTGGTTGCTTGGTGGGAGCATTTAAGGGACAATATTTGAATAAGTGTCCATGCTCGTGGCATTTACTACAACAGAAAGGGATGTGTTCATAATCTATAGTCTGTATCCAATCCTCATCTTGATATTCTAGGGTTAAGGATGGAGGTAAAGCTTTTGAGATATCCATATAGACATAGATCCAGGCATAATAGGTATATCATCATTGTTGAGTGGCTTCAGAGGACTTGACATATCTGCCCAGGGTATTGACGATCCCTGATAGAATTTCCTCCAACCAAAATTCCTAAGGAAGGGAATAGAGCCAAATCCAGACAGGTGCAAATGTAAAGTCCTCTTTTTCTGGGATGGAGCGATATGTCCAGAAATAGAGATATAGCCCTGCTGAGTTAAAGAAATACGGGCCATTTTCGAAGATATAATCTTTATCCTCCATATTATAGAGGATGATTGTGAAAATAACCCTTTGAGTTTAGCTAAAGTTCATAGTGACCCTTAGGCTTCCACCATGTATTTATCCAATGCATGAGGTCTCTTTCTGAGGGTCAGAGGCCCAGTAATTTTCCTATCAAAGCATGTTCTCTCATAAATTGGGTATTCTCTCCAACCCTCGTTGAGCTTATTACATACCTCATGGTCGTGGTTGTTTGAGGAATGCATTTTACTGGCTCCCAGGTGAGAGTCGCTTTTGGGTGGGAAGATTCTGCTTCAACCTCCATGGCCTTGCCAAACTTCTACTCTTCCTGCATGATTTTCTCTCGAAGGTGTGGCAGTGGTTCAAAGGAAGGTCGTTTGTTTTGTGATCCATACATTTCATTGGTCGTTACATTTCTGTATGAGTGGTTTGTCACCCCCTCCCCTGTATCCATGGGATTTCACTCGATCTCGAACCCCTTCGACGTGATCGATAATCTGATATTGTGTTTCCTGGGACAATTTCTAGTCTAGAGCATTGCATGCATCATAACCCTAGCTCTCCTCTTCGTGATCAAGACTTTGATGTGTAAGCATGTATATGAATTTAAGTTTCCTTCTCATTTATGATTTTAGTGTAAGCAATATAATTATGCTTGTTAAATTGCATATGAAATCTATTACATTATTCTGAGAAGCCAAATTGGCTCATAACCTGTAAATCTATTCATCATTGGCAAATCAATTGGAAATGAGGGAAAGGTTTGATATGGGTGCCTTATTAGCAAAGGGCGGTCATTTGAGCATGCTACATCTACCTAGAAAGAAGGGGAGACACTAAGTCCATATGCACAACATGGCCCTTAGAGGGTTAGGTACATTAGTAGTGTTGCAAGTGTCAACCATTGTACATGCTTTTTTGAGGTTGCCTCTAAAAGTTTCTTCTCCATTGGTCGCCATTATATGGGTTTATCATTTTTTCCTTGAAAGGGACTAAGGTTATTGGACAATAATCCTTTAGATTGCATATATTTTGACAAATATGATAGAATAAATTGCATCCTCATAAACCAATCCCAGGTACCCTCAGTCGTCTCCACACCATACCAAGTAGACCTTCGCTTTGGTAAACATCTACACATATTTTGGCAAAGGTGATGATTATTTCGTCAACATGGCTAGAGTTAATTATGAGAAATTTATTGAGAAGATTTTTTTATCTCTATAAGAATTTCAGTGAGCCTCAAGAAGACAAGGAGATTTGGTAGTCTCACCCATACTAGGGTTGTAGAGATAGACATTTTATTCATGTTGAACTATGGGAACCGTGGTTTGAGAAACTCTACCAATGTTTACCTAGAACCATGATCATGTTCTATGATTAGTGATATTAAAAACAATATGGAAGAAACGTCTAGAGCAAAGTTATATTGCCAATGATTTGTACCATTTAGTAATAATCCATTTGTGAATAGTTGAAAAATAATTCATAAACTATGCATATCATAGCATTCCCTAAGTATTGTTTGATTGTCTTAGTGACCAACGGTGACTCCACCTTCAACTCTAGGACAAAATTTGTACTCTCCACAATAACAATCCTTGATTAAGGAGTCTTAGGATCCAAAGGAGATGAGGAATGAACTACTTCTTTCAAATAATGTGGGCATAAGGATGAGCTTCTGCCTATACTCTAAATCCCTCCATGAAGATGTAACACCAAGAAATTTTTTGAATGTCATAATTAGCCAAGGTGCATTTGTGTTGTAGTTCACCAAAGTAGATCAACCTTTAATGGATAACCATGATCCCTTCCTCATCTTGTATTTTAGCCTTAAAATTATAGATGGAATCCAAGCTCTCTACCTCTAGAGAGATAGTGATCCTCAAGAGGCTTTTTACAAGGATCTATATACCTCGCCTATCACTGAAACCATGATTTTATGGTTGACATTTCATTGAACAGTTGGGGAGCATCCTTCCAATGTTTGTAAACATTTTGTCAAATGGTTGGCACATATCCTTCAATGTTTGACACTGTTTCAAAACCCATTGTTGTAGAAATTGCATCTCTATTAAAAATATGGTCAAAACACAATCATAAACTATATCCAAGAGCCTTATATGAACCTCATAACAAATGGTAATGACAACCCACAATGTTTGTTAAAAAAATATGCAACAAAATCTTGTAAACATTATTAACACCCAATAATTTATGCATTGCAACAAAATTTGTTTTTCTAATTGAAACTAAAGAAAACACAAATATGCAATCGCCTGTACACCTCCTCCTCATTAATTTGCATGCTCCATAAGGAGCACAGTGCCTATCACACCCTCCTCCCTTACCTCGTGTGTCCACTCCCTTTCTAAAAAGGATTTTATTTTTTATAAATGTTACCACTCACATAAAATGGAGATATCGATGAAGTCCATCTCAATTACTTTTATATTGATTATTTTCCAAGAGATGTAGAGGATTTTAAAGCTTTTGCCTCCATATATTGCATGCCCAAAACCAAGATCTTGATATATTTAATAAGTGGACTATCATTTGACAATTTACTTGTAAGCATACCTCAACTAAACTACCACGATGGGTAAGCATTAAGGTAGAGAATTGACTATATTACAATCCTCGCATAAGCTATGACCAAATAAAGATCATAAAATTTGAGGAAGAGAATCAACTATATTGCACTACTCCCATAAGTCATCATCAAAGAAAGATAAATGTGATAGGAAATTTTAAGTATCATCACCAAAGAAAGATAAATGTGATAGGAAATGAACAATCTCTTTGAAAAGCTTATGGCATCAACAAATACAATATTTCAAACAAAGACATAAAGGGTTAGATAAAGGTGAGTGTTTACTCCTCTTGAGAGGTTTGAAGTAATGCACAAAACAATGGGAAATATAATTTTTAACAAATAGTTTATTGGGATGCTTACTTGGTGGCTCCCTCCACGTCTAGGGGATCTTCCATATAACATAATCCTTGTGGAAAATCATTATTGTATTAATGGAAAGGGACGTTGTTACATGGTAGACTTTGGGAGGGGAGGGGTTTTGTCACATGGTAGACCTTATGAGAAGGGATGGGGCTCTACTATATAGTAGAATTCATGGGAATGGAGGGGGTGTTGATGCTTATGTAAATGGAGGGTATTAACAAAACATTAATCGGTTTTTTGTTTTTTTAGATAATATTGTTGACATTTTTTTAATGCAATTTTTTGCATCATTTTGATATCAATAATTTGGAAAAATAAATATGTGTGTGACTATATATATAATCATTTTTTATATATTTTAAATATTTTTTTTAATCTTTACATGTTTGTAACATCTACTCTAAATTTGTTTTTATTTTATTAGGATTCATTCATAAACTTTTTTTCGTCAATATAATGAATCCTAAGTATATGGACTTTTCCTTGAAAAATGTGCACTTCTTTATATTGATGTACATTTTTCCTATTGGAAAGTGGGGTGAATCCATATGGCCTAGGGGTGAACCAATATGGCCTATTCAAACAATTATTTGGATTGATACTAGGATAGAATTAACTTCTGTGCATGAGATGTTTGGCATATCATTGCTCCTTTCAAGGCAAAGGATTACCAGATGTTGTGTGTTTTGATAAACACACTCATCAATTTATTTAAACTCTAAGAATAATGTATTTTAAGGTTATATATTATATTCAATTGAATGTATATTACCATAGTAGAGAACAAGTCAACAACATATGTTCAAATCCACATATAATGATGTGGTAAGGTTCACACAATTGTATGCTTTAAATGATCCTATGCAATAAAATATACCTTTGCACCAATATCTTAACATCATTCATCATTCATGCACTTGATATTATTGTGCCTAAATTTTTCATTACATTTATTAACACTCCCTTTTAATGTAAAAAAAAAAATATTCCTTTCCAAACATTGCTAGAACTTATATTTCCTTAAAGTTTTGGTAAATATATCAACAAATTGCTCCAATGTATTCCAACACATTAATTGAATATGGCCTTCCTCATGCAACTACCTCAAATAGAGAACATGTACTTTAACATGATTACTCCTCTAATGTAGAATTACATTCTCCTCGAGTTTTATAACAACTTTCCCATCACATAAAACAACATTAGGTGTCTCTTGCATTAGAAAAAAATCATTCAACAATCTCCTTATCCAAACTCATTCATGTGATGTCTTCAATGCATCTTTGTACTCAGCTTCTAGTGATGACAAAGAAATTGTGTGTTGCTTCTTATTGATCCAACTCATAATAGTTAAACCAACATGAAACAAAAAATTGGATGTGGACTTCTTATCGTCTGCAAATCTAATCCAATTAGAATCTATTAAACTAGCTAACATTGTATTATAATTGAATTAGGAGAGATGAAGTCCTCAATTACATATTCCTTTAACATATCTCAAGATTATTTTATTTTTTATGTAGTGATATTCATTCAAATTTTCCATATATCTAGACAACGTGCAAACTATGTGAAAAATATCAGGTCTAGTAATGGTAAAGTAGAATAGACTTCCTACTAGTTGCATATAAAGAGTTGTGCACATGGATACCCTTGATTCATATTTAGTCAACTTCACTTCAATATCCATTGGGGTGCCAATGACATCACAGTCTTAAATCCTAAATATCTTAATCCGGTCATGAGCATGCTTTCATTGAGATAGGAAAAATCCTTCTAACTTCTAACAAAATTTCTTATTAAGATAATAACTCAACTTTTTTTTTTCCACGTGAAAAAATTGCTCCTTATATTCAAAAGAATATAAAAGTTTACAGCAGCGAATCAAAAAACAGCTACAACAGCCATTCAAAATACAGCTACAGCAGCAAATCAAATAGATGGAAACCATTACAACAGCAAATCTAGTCGAATCCACGAAATGCAAAGATCGAAGTTGCAAAGGTTTATCAAAATAGCAAATCCGTCAATGATCTAAGATAGCAGTGCTGGAATCAAATCAAAGATTTATTTTGTAGGAAAGTCCTTCATGACCGTCCTCCCAAAATGAAAAGAGAATTTGATTCGGAGGAAGATGCAAAGCCTTTTTAGAGAGCGAGTCTGCCACCTTGTTATCCTCTCGGAAAATGTGCTGGAAAGAGAGCTTTCTGAAGAGAAGAGTAGCTTCTTTGGTCCGTTCCATCCAGCAAGAAAGAGCTACAACACGTAAGTCTGCCAATCCATTCAGCCAATCAATTGTGATCTTGGAGTCACCGAGGAGCAGCAAATCGTCGGTGTGGCGACTAGCTAGGAAAAGTGAGGTCCAAGCACCAAGGAGCTCCGCCTTTGTGTTGGATCCTTGATTGCAGTTCAAAGTCCAGAGGATACTCGAATGTGAATTTAAAACAATTCTCCCCCCAGCTCCGCAAGTCGCTCCTCCAAGTTGTGAGGCCCCATCAAACCAGGCCACCACCCTATCCAAAGGAATGTGTAGAGTCCGCCGCTCTGCTGGGTTAAAATGTGGCTTTGTAAACTTGTTTGCTTCAGTCAAAATGAGAGAAGAAACGCGTGGAATAGATGGCTTCTTGTCGTTGAAGAGAGCTTCATTTCTGGTCAGCCAAATATGCCAGCAAATGTGTAACGGAAGCATTGGCAGCGAGATGGAATTGTGAATCCAGAATTGGAAGCAGGAAGGAACAGAGTTACCCCTCCAATGCGCAGGGATTTTAAGAGCAGATGTAATTGCTGTCCAAATCGCTTGGGTGAAAGGGCAGAGGACGAAAACATGAAGAGTAGATTCATTGTCTTGAGCACAAAGTGGGCAGCGATTTGGGCCCTCCCATCCGCGAGCTTGAAGTTTGTCCCAGAACAACAATCTATTTTCCAGCATGAGCCAAGCAAACAGTTTATATTTTAGAGGACAAGTGTCTTTCTAGATCCGCTGTCTCCAAATTGTTGTTGATGGGTTCCAGATAAAGTCTGCCAGAGCTTGATAGACGTTCTTTGCAGTTAACCTACCAGATCGATCTCCTCCCGTCCAGATTAGGGAGTCTGGTTTAGTCTTCAAATATACGCCAGCTGCTTTGAGAAGAAGGGCGAAATTATCCCATTCGGCTCTGTGATCTTGATTTAAAAGCAGATCCAATCCGCTCAGGCAGGAGTTACCAAGAGTACCTGCGATGGACGGGCTGAAAAATTGATGTAAAAAAATAAGATTTTTGTGATGTAGATGAGCACGAAGGGACGGGGAGAGAATCGCATTTCTGCCAAGATCCAGAATGCAATCTCGTCCAACTTCAATCAAGTGGCCGTCCCCGGGATCCCATGAGAGCCATTTTAAGATGATTGGAAGCGTGGCAGAAAATTTTTTCCAAGTATGAGAACCTGAAGAGGGACGGGCCTCTGCAAATCTAATCCAAATCTGGACCGGAAGATGATGAAGATATTTAGCACTGATAACAGAGTTCCAAAGCCCTGGTTTTGTTAAAATTCTCTAGAAGGAGTTAGTGGAGAGTGCCTTTTGGAAGAGTGAAAGATGCTTGAGGCCCCAGCCTCCCATCGACTTTGGCTTTGAGATATCCTCCCATTTGCAGAGGTGAAAGCTTCTAGTCTTTTTGCAACCAGACCAAAGAAATGTAAAAATGAGTTGGCGGAGAGACTTCAAAATGGAAGC
>ML829288.1:0-14382 GCA_009831015.1 Picea engelmannii | reverse complement strand
ACTTCAATATTGCCTATCAAAATCGAATCATCAACATATAAGATGATTTGTAACAAACTTCCAAGGGAAGTGTTCTTCACACACATATTATTGTTTGTGCCACATCTTCAAAATCTAGTCTCTTTAAAATGTCCACCAATATGTCCACACCAAAGTTTAGGTGCTTGCCTCAAACCACACTATGCTTTTTATAATTAATAAACAAAGAGTTTTTTCCACATTCTAAGAAACTAGGTAACTACTCGATGAAGGCTTCTTCGTTAATCCATCAATTCATAAAAACACTTATGACATCTATCAAATGAACAATCCATCTATAATATGCTACATTAGCTAACATTATTCTTATGATGTCATTTTTTCATGAGTACATTCTTTTTCATAAAGTTGATGCCTTCTTTCTACATATGGCCTTTGGCTACCAACTAAGTTTTATATTTATCAATAATGCGATCAAATTTGTACGTAGTTTTGAAGATCCATCAATAAGAAATCACTAAGTTTATTTGGTGGCAATTCACAAAACTCCAAGTTCAGTTACTCTGATTAAAATCAATCTCTAACTACATAATATTAGGCCACCAAAACTTGTGAATTACCTCTTCATAGGAATGTGGTTCATTAGTGCTAAAAATTTAGTTATAAATGCATAATTAATTAAAGGTGATCGCTCCAAATGTTCAGTTCTTCTAAATTGCACTTTACTGATTTTTCCTTGCTTATGTCTTTTGGTCCTCATGCCATCAAAAGTATCAAGTCTAACGCTAGCATTTTTGAGTGTCTTTGTCAACTACTTGGGTATATTATGCATTATAGTAGACTCTTGATTTTCTAGTTATGATTTTGTGTGTTTAGGATTTTCAATAAGATCCAACTCAATAAATCATGTTTATTTATGAAGATATCATGCACATCAACATACTTCTTTAACTCTTTCTCTCTGGCACAAACTTCACGAAAAATAATTCATTGTACTTATTTACAAGTTTTTAATCCTCAATGCAGTCTCACAATCAATGTGCACTTGATTGTTCACCATACCCCAACTACATGCACTTGCACCCTCTATTAGACAACTTTGAGTTATGCTACTCCTTTGAAATGTGCACATAACAAATGCTTCCAAATATGAACAAATGTTTCAATATAGACTTGCACCCACTTCATGCTTCGTTTACTGTAACATTTCAAACTTCGTTAGTTGGACTCCTATTGATTAGATATATTGCATAGTTACATGCTTCTACCCAAAATATCATCATTTTTGAACTTCATCATGCATCACACTATATCCTAAATAACATTATTTTTGTGTTCTACAACTCATTCTGCTTTAGGATATAGGAGGTTGTAAATTACCTCTTGATACCTTGTTCTTAAAAAAATAACTCAAACTTGTTATATTTATACTCAGCACCACTATCATATCTCAATGTCTTAATAAATGTTCCATTTTATTTTTCAACAAAAACCTTCCATTCATCAAAGGTCTCAAAAGCTTAAAATTTATTCTTATGGAAGTAACCCATACTTTCTTGTTGTAGTCGTCTATGAAGGTCATAAATTACAATTTACTTGCCATAGATGGTCTACTCATGGGTCCAAATATGCTAGTGTACAAGCTCCAACACTACATTTTTTCACCATGCCTTTCTATTGGAGAAACTCTCGTGTGTATTCTTGGTAATGATACAAAATTGATAGAGCTCTATAGGATTTTATATTTGAGGTAACCCCTACACCATATTCAACTTATGCAACAATAACAAAGTAGAGAAGTTCAAGTGCCTTCAAGTTAAATGTCATAGTTTGATAAAATCAACTATTGTTGCTAATGCACACTCTGTGTCAATCTTGCCATCCATTCGATATAAACCATCCTCATAATCTCTTGATATGATATCACCCCTTCGAAATGTCTTTGATAAGACATGTACCTCCTTCAAATTTAACTATTAAATTCAACTTGTTCATATGATTCACTAATAGAAGGTTCTTTTTCCAACCAAGTATGTACAAAACTTCTTTGATTCACCACATTGGCCTAGTCCGAAATGTTAATTGAAAAATGGATGTGATTATTTTGGAAAAATCCTCATACAATGACATTAATCACATAAGTCTTAGAATTAAGGAACTTATTTGATGTTGCATGTCTCTCCTATGTATAGTAATATTGTTAGAATTAGGAAAGTAATGCAGGACAGAGATGTCTTTTTAAATTTCAGTGAGTATAACAACTAGAGCATATGTTCAGAAAACAAATCTATACTGTAAGAAAACTAAAACATAAGTACCCAGATCTAAGCTAGTTTAGATATAGCCAAGGTTAGAGAGTAGATCTAGAATAGACTCTAGTTCAGATCTATAAAGCTGGAATAGAACTTGTACTGATCTACAGATCTAAACTCAATCTACAGATCTGATCAAGAACAGTAAAGCACACTACAGAACAAAAAGTAAACTCAATATACAGTCCAGATCTAATGACTGTCAATGCTGATACATAAATCTAGATAGATTAAAGCAATACAGAACTCAAAGCAAAATCCAGATCTGAAGATGATAAATAGATAAATTACCTTTGTGCTGAAGTCTTACCTTTGAAGAAGTCACAACTGACACTAGAGATGCATAACCATTTGTAATTATGCTCAGACAAAGCCCAGCTCATAGATCCACCATATAGGTTGGATCTCTTGCCAAGAGATAAATGAACTTTCTTGCCACCAAGGGGAAAGGGCCACAAAGACTTCACACAGTCAAACCCTCACACAAACAGTAGGTGAAAAACACTCAAACCCTCACACACAACTTCTATAGATAAAACCCTTACAAAAGGTAGTTGTAAGGAAAGCCAAGGGCTCAAAAGATAGCACGGTTTGAACAGACCAGGAGACACCCCACAGCAGAAGAGAGGGCCGCACCCACAGTCACACCACAGAAGAAAATAGGAGGGTCGCACCAGCAGTCACCCCACACAGCAAGGAGAGGGGCCGCACTCACAGTCACACAACAACAGAGGAGAGTCTGCAACTACCAGCACCCCACAGGAGAAAAAGGAGGCTACTCCTACCAGCAACCCACAACAGAAGAGAGGCCGCACCTACCAGCAACCCACAGTCCTCAAAAGGGAGCCACAGCCATACAAGTAGAAACTTTCAACAGCAGAAGGAGAGGAGGGTCGCAGCAAATAGGAGAGATCCCCTCACACTAGAAGCATAAGAGCATAACAAAGATAAGGTGTGTATTGTGAAGGGTAAAGGGTAGGGTATTTATAGTTTTAGGCTAGGGCAAAGAATAAAGGAAATTAAATTAAAATAAATATAATTAAAGATAACATGTTTAAATTAAATAATTTAAACATGTTATAATTAACATTTTAATTTAAACTTACTTTAACCCTAATACAAAAACAACAAAACCCCAAACCAACACAAACAAGGGTAATAGGAGGGTTTAGGTAGGGTAGCTTGGTGGCAATACTTGTTCATTCATTTTCAAGGTGACCTTATTACTTTATCATCATTGCATATGGAATACATCCCTTATGTGGGCATGCCCAACTTCAAGGAGGGTTATGCACCAACAAAGTACTTGATCAAAAATCGAGTTGCCCCATAACATTTTTGGAGTCTTATCCACCAAGGTGCAAGACCAAGGATCAACCCATGCCCCAGGCATGGGTACCCTGGACCATGTCCAAGGGCCCTAGACATATCTAGGGGCTTTAACTGCTTGGTCCCAGACCAAGAAACCCTTGCCCCAAGCATGGGTACCCTGGACCATGTCCAGGGGCCCTAGACATATCTAGGGGCTTTAACTGCTTGGTCCCAGACCAAGAACCCCAGTCATATACTGGGGGCCCTCTTAGGGGTCTTTACTGCTTGGTCCCAGACCAAGAACCCCAGGAGTGCACTGGGGGCCCTAGATCTCGACTAGGGTCTTTGCCATCCTCCCAGAGAATGGCTCTTGCAGCCACTATAAATTTAACAAATATACGTGCATAACATTTACTGACAAGCTTTAGGGTCATACCATCTCCAAACTTGATGTCTCCCTATCATAAGAATAAAAAATATTGAACTAATCTTGCCTACCAATCATGTGTCTAATTGCATCGAAGTTAATGTACCAAGCATCTATAGTAATCTGTGTCACAACAAGTAAAACAATAAATGCACATTTCTTTATTATCTTACTAGAATTTGGGTTGGCAGGTGCGGGGGGGAGTCTTCATGATCCCAGTGGAAATAATATTGTTCATACGCCTAGGGGCTAGGGAACATGTTGAATGATCTAGCTAAGGCTTGCTCATTGTGGTGTGGGCTCTCCATAGCTAAAGAAAATGGCCTCAGGAACTTATTTGTTTCAAGGGATTCATTATTGATCATTAAAGCACTAATTGCTCAATCTAAACCAGGAGGGAACAAACTTAAATCTATCGTATCTAGAATCAAACAAGCTCTAGTTCACTTTGATCAAGTTTCCTTTTACCACATCAAGAGGGAATTGAATGGCGAGGTGGATAATTCACAAAGTTTTCCTCGTCCTTAAATCCTGGAACTCTAATAAAAATGGGGGTATCAACTATTGCACAATACCTTAGATCATTTTTTAGTGGTCATTAATTGACATCAATTCCATTTTGCAATGACCAATGAATTACAATTGGATGAGACTTTGGAAGAACATCGAAAATAGGCTAGCCTTGTACTCCTATATGGCCTGGTAGTTCTAACCTACGATTATTCAATGCGTCATGATGAATCCCAACAAGAATTATGGGATAACTTGAGTTTGGCGCTCCACTCCTCGGTGAATTTTCAACAGTTTGGTTTAGGGGACGTTGGGTCTAGTTTCTAGTTGTAATCTCAGTTTTATTCAAGTGGGCTTGTTGGTACCTTGGAGGTGGAAATATAAGTGTTATGGTAAGCAAAATCTGTGGTCGATGGTGAAGGGGCATGTTTGGCCAACAATGTTGTTTTAAATCTTCTGCTTCTGGGTTCAGACCAGGCTTGATCTTGTCTCCTCACTCTACTATGTGGGGTTCTACTTGTGTGTTATTTATGTTACTGCATATTGGAGCAACAAAATTTTGTCATTTCTTGAGCTTTCTCTTTATCTGTGGTCTAACTTTTGGTTTCACAATTTGGCGCCTGGCATTCTTCTGAATGGTGTCCATGTGACAGGAGAAGCCTACAAGGTCATAGAAAACAAAGACATCAAGGAAGTAAGATGGGTCCTTCATAGGCATGAAGACATTAATCAAGCTAACAATGAAGTTTTATTGATTGTCTCTTATAAGGTTACAAAGATGGAACAAGCCAACATAATTCAAAATGCCAACTTCATGAATCTCCTTCTCCTCCATAAACATCATATTGATTCACTGGAGACTAAATGTAGCAGACTTCACTATTTAGCCATCTCACATCACACAGATTCTCTATCTTTTACCTCCAACAATGATGGCACTCAAAGTTCGAATCAAGAAGGGATAATAGAAGTTGAAACAGTTTACCATAACCAAGTTCCTATGGATATCAAAGGTACAAGTCCCCCTCATTTTGGCGAGGGGTAGGAAGAACAAGGCATTGTTCACACCTAAACTAGTATAATTGTTCTTTAAATTTATCTATATTTTGTGTCAATTTTTTAGACATGCTACTAGCAGAAACAATTGAAACTCTCGTTTAGAGGGATACTTTTCATCTTTAGATGTCAACTTAGAAATATGTCCAGTTTTGTGGAAGTTCAGTGAACACAAAGAATATAATCATTGTTTGCTTCGGCGCAACTAATCTTTTGAGTTAATATAAATTTATGTTCCATGCGCACGCATGCACACACACACACACGCACGCACACACACACACACACGCACTCACACACATGCGCGCGCACACACACATTCTTAGTATAATTATTCTTCTATGTTACATTAGATGAGTATTTATTATTTTTCTTATGATTTCACTTGAAATAATCATTCACATAATGACCTTCATGATTATCACAGTAACATGTGACATTCTTATGGATTTGCTTTGCTCCACCTCTCTTTGTATCTAGAGTTTCTTCCTTGGCCACTGTAAGCACATCTCCACTATGCCACAACAAGCCTCACCATGCAACCATGGTGTCGATCTCCCTCCAAAATGGTCCACATAATCGAGTGATGCCTTCAAATTTGAAGCAATTTTATTCTCTCTTTGTCACGTGTTTGTCTCCCATTGCATAGAGCAAAATTTATTTCAAAGATGTGGTTTCTTCCTCAATTCCTCTCAACTTTTCCTAGTGCTTAGTTACCATGGGAAAATTTGCCTCCATTCCCACCATTGTTGTGGCTAAGTCCACAAAATTCTATATTGACTTCTACCTGAAGAATGGACTTATTTGTCAATTTATCGATTGTGTCTCTGATTCTTGGATATGCATCGTTGGTTCACTCAAAGTTGGAAGCCCCTGCTATTAGAGGAGGCTTACATCTACCCATATTCCCAGGGTTTAATCATTGTTAAATTTGATGCAATGGATAATAGGGGCACTATTATATTCTTTGGCACTAGTTTTGGGGCTCCCTAGGTCTTAGCATGAAGCCCTGGTACCCCACCTTTGAACCCTCAATGGATTGTTTAACCTCATAGTTATTGTGGGTAAGGCTCCCTAACCTTCCATTGAAATTATAGTCTCTTAAGAAATTGATCAAGAGAGGAAATGTCAACAACAAATTTCATCACTGCAACCTTGAGCTAAAGGAGCAACAATGCATGACCCTTGCAAGGATATGTGTTGAAATGGACCTCTGAAAAGGATTTCGGGGAGAGATTTGGCTTGATGCAAGTGATTATGTATGGAAACAAAAGCTCGACTATGAGCATGTCAACTTCTATCGTTGATCTTATTTCAAGGTTGGGCACTTGATTTCCCATTGCCTTAATCACAAATTTGTTCATGACCCAAGGGAAGAAAAGCATAATAGACCCCAAGCCAAAGGGAAATCTATTAAAAATCCCACATGGTGGAATGGTGCTAATGCGAGCCACCTGCTAATAGAAATAGAGAATGAAGCAGAAAAAAGATAGTTTGGAACTCAGCCAAAAGCAAAACATTCAAAAAGTAAAGCTTGAAGTTCCATTGATCAACACCAAAGCATCCCCTCTCATAAAGATCAAAACAATCCAAAGGAGGAAAGACCTAAGGAGAAAGTAGAACCTGCTATATAGGATGGATCACCCAAGCCATTTAGTAGAGAATTTGAAGAGCATGCCAAGAGATGTTGCTAGCTTTATAGACGAGGAAGTTGTCCCTTATCACGACAAAGCGAAATTATAGGATCCAGTGATACCCATCTAGGATTCGAAGGAGGAATGGATGGCAATTGTCAAGAAGAAAACAAATGCTCTATGTATTTAGCCAAGGATGACAAAAAATCAACATTGACACTTATTTTAGACATGTATTATTTCTTTATTCTTTTATGTTCACAATTTGTTCACATTTATTCATGTATTCCATGCTATGAAAGAATTTTTGAGAAAAAGGGAAATTTTAGGAGTTGGTGAATACCCAACCTTTTAGAGTTGGGCATATCTCCCGCATTTGGCCATCACCATTTATTATTGTATTACACAACTATCCAAGTCATCCACAATATTTTCGAATGCAAATCATAATTGTTATTGTGAAAAAAAAACACGTGACATTCTTCCTTGAAGATATATATATATGCACTCTACAAATTTGCTTCACCGGAATTTGTTTGATCATGTATTCTCCCTTGACCTTTCTTCTTGGTTATTTCATAGTAAGCACATGGTCAAAGATTTTGATTGGGCACTCATTGAGGTATTTGCACTTATTGAAGTGACATCCCCCTAAGCTCGTCAAGTGAAATATTTCCAATCTTGCATAAAACATTCAAGCTAGTCACAAAATATTGAAAAAACATAATCTATTACCCATTGATAGTAAAGGCGACCAAATCTTTAGGATCCACGGTATCACCAATAGCAACAAACTAGCCATGCATGTCCTATATATGGGTCACATGATCAACAACATTTTATGTGCATAGAATTAGTTGCATAAGAAGAGCACTCTTGCTTTATTTTAGCTCTCATACATGTTCTACAATGTGCTCCAAATCTCATGTAAACTCTTCAAAGTTTTGGTTTAAGGAATAATAAGATCAACCATAGTGTATTTAATACATGTTCTACAATGTGCTCCAAATCTCATGTAAACTCTTGAAAGTTTTGGTTTAAGGAATGATATGATCAACCATGATGTATTTAATAATGTATTGTACATCTTCATTGTGATCCTCAAACCTTGGCAATTTAACACCATCATTAGGGGCAACTTCCTTACCTTTCACAACCTTCAACAATTTCTACTTCATAAAAATATTCCAAATAAGAAGTTTCCAAATGGAGTAATTCTTACAATTCAACTTGATATCAAATTAAAAAATGCTAGAAAATATTAACACCATTAGGATGAAAAATCTCCACACAAGTACAAGGATTACAAGGAGTTCACAAACACCAGAATATCACCCTCACATATGTATCAGAGTCAAAGGATTACAAGGAGTTCACAAACACCAGAATATCACCCTCACATATGTATCAGAATCAAAGTGCATACTTTTCCTTCAATCTATTTTACATAAACATATAACATTATACTATTCTTCATGACTTTGTCACACACTTCCAATTGACTTTCACTCTCTTTTTGGCAGTCTCTTTCCTTGCTTACACACCTTTATGTGTATGTTTATGAGAAGCTCCTACATCAAGTAGACTTTCAACTTCAACTTTATTTTCCCAGTACTCAAAAACAATTTCACTTTGAAATCTCTTTCCTTGTTTACACACCTTTATGTGTATGTTTATGAGAAGCTTCTACATCAAGTAGACTTTCAACTTCAACTTTATTTTCCCATTACTCAAAAACAATTTCACTTTGAAATGAGTGGTAAGTGAAAAGTTCCCAATGTTCATCTCACATGGGGTGTTGATAGTTGTTTGCCATTTGGAGGCCACACTCCCTCTAAAAACTTTCTAGAAATTCGTACAACTTTCTTCTCATTTGCATATGGTATAGAGTCCTCCCTCCTTTACAACACTATCATTTTATTGGTTTGGGTCCATAGTTGTATATAATTATGATATCCCTTCTCGATTTTTCTTTTACTTTGTTAATGCCATATCATACTCCCGTGCTCAAAGGCCTTGACGGGACACCACTTAACCTAAACATCAACAAGTATTGTAATTATTGAAAAATACAATATCATTATCCCATGTGAAGATGCGTCACCATGTTTAACAACTCTCACACCCCTATTTTGAGCTCTTGAGTTTTCTTTATAATTTAACACGTGTATAACTTCAACTCCAAAAGTGAAGGAATTACTACAATTATTTGTACCACAACTCTTCTTTTCAATATAATAAATTAGCATAGAGTTCATAGTATTCTTCTAAAGTGTTTTTCTTATTATCGTTTTTAATAAAAATCATATATCTAGATTTAGAGGGGAAAAAAAATCCATGTGTTAACCTCTACGGAGAGATAAATAAAAAGATCCAAGTGCTACTTTATGTGGTTTAATGAAGGAGACAAATACCTAATTTTCATTTAATCTCATGGAAGAAGTATTGATCCATGAGTAAAATGTACAATATCATAGTTATGAGATTGAAAATGAAAGACAAACAATGGTGATAGAATCTCTTGAAGAGCACATAAGATCCCAATTCCCTAAAAGATCGCCAGTGGAACCAATAACACCTTCACTACCATGGAACCCTCCACACAAGGGTAGATGTGAAAAAGAAACACAGGGAATAAGAAGCAACATAAAAAAGGCATTGGGATCGCAACATACTCTGGTCATAACCCTTGATGGATTGTTCAAACTATAAGTTATGCATGTGTTATGTACTTTGCTTTCAATTTGTATTCCATGGTTCTTACCACTTTGATAGTGTTGATATTTTAAGTCGTAAAGAAGTGTTTTTGAGTTGATGTAATGAGAACATGCATCTCCAACACCGTTTTGATTCTTCCTTCCACCCTCTATATATAGTTGATCTGTTTCTTTTTTAGTGATCCAATTATAATCGTTTATGTAAACATAAATAATAACTCTTAAGATGGATCTATGATAGTTTATATAAATTGTTGTCAAGACAATTTTTTTACTTATTACCACACATACAAAGACACATTCCACACACACAATGACATGTATTCTCTCACCTAGGTTATATAGCCCATCTCTTCTCTTAGTGCAATTTTTTTTTATCCATTTTATATATAGATTTTGTAAATGTCATGATATGTGTTTGTATTAATAAAAGAAAAAATATGGATATGCATACATGTGTTAATGAGCTATAGTTTATGTGGTTAATATGAGAGAAGTTGTTATCATTCACTCGTGTTTAACTCTCGTTTGTGATACGTGTATATCTAGTAGATATTGCGTCCTCAAAACATCATTTCATGTGGATGAAGTTTAATACAATCTATAGATAAGATTTCCCTAATCACCACACTTGACGAATAATTGATTCTACAAATAATCATAATACTTAACCAATAATGGATTCTAAAAATCTATAAGAAAAATTCATTACTGAACACATTTTAAAAAAATAGCATAAACATGTGTTTGTGTTTGTGACATTTTTATGAATATGAATTTATTATGTTGCATAGACAACATATTTCACCTCGAAATCAAGAACACATCTGAATTCCTAAATATAAAAAAATTTACATTGAAAATCTTAAATATAACAAGTTCATATAGTTTTTTTTTAATATAATAATATTTAAAAAATTACTTATGACAAAAGCATGTGCATCTATCACACATTTGTTCGAAAGTATTAAATAGCTTTGTATCATACACTTGAGTTTTCACCATTAGACTTTTTCTAACTAATATTCCTAGAGTTGTACTTGGATTTATTATGTCTTTTCAATAGTGTTTGATTGAGATGAATAGGTTGCAAAAATGCAATTGTGGTGGATAATTCAAAGGTATATAAAATGGTATTATAGATCGTTTTTGTTAATATTGAGATGAATATAATGTGAAATTAGATCGTGATAGGTGATAGGTAATGCAAAAGTATGTAACTTTTTTTATCAATGTCAAAAAATAATTGAAATAGGAAAAAGTTTACAATACTTAAAGTTATTTGCCTAACCTTTATTGATACAATTTTAAGACCTCAACATATAATAAAATCATTGTATGTAAAAAAATAAAATTCTATAAAATACCTCAAACACTTTAATATAATTTCTCAAACAATATAAAATGCATGTGACTTGAAAAGAAAAACATTTAGAGTTTACAAAATTTCAACTAATTTAAAACCTTTCAATTATAAATATGCATAGTTAACCAAATTAACCAAACTAGCGAATGAAAACATATATAATGATATAACATGATTTTATCTAGAACAAAACCTTTTTTAGATAAAATAACATGCTTACCATTATATCAAACACGAAGAAATGGATGTTTTGAAGGGTTTAGTCTCAAACAAATTTTTGCATCTGATTCTCACTTATTTCTCACAACCCAAAGTCTGAGGTTCTTAGTATCATGCATGTGTTGCGAAGGACATCATTTTTCCACATCTATAGATGACATCAATCTGGTCAATAAAAGAAAACTAGCATTCAACTATGGATTATGAATGCAAACAAATTACAAAGAATATGCTTGTCCTAATTTTCATTTGTCACTATGATCAAGCTAGAGTTGAACTTTGAAGAATTTAGGCAATATCACTTAACAATTTATAATGAACAACTACCCACCTAATCAAATAAATTTCAACACTACTAGCCCGAGGTAGTAATTCTTCCACTTTAACTCTGGCACTCACGCTTGCCATTGACTTTTTTTCCTTGCAATGGTTAAGAGTTTCGACCTCTATCAGAAATACAACATAAAAAGGCCTATGGTCTGAGAACTTTGACCCTCCATAGACATATGACAACTATCTCAACCCACTAATAAACCACATTTGCTTTTGTAGGGGCCCAAACATGAATCAGGTGACAAGTACATGTGGAAAATAAGTAAACTGACAGGTGGAACCAAGACCATGCAAAAGACCAACAATTACATGTTAAAGAACATGGAAGGCACATATACTCTGCTGAGATAACTCATGTCAAAGCCAAGTGACTCCTTTCAAAACATGGTAGTCCAACAAACCAATAACCAACCAGTACCCATACGATGAATCTCAGTTCTTAGCTAACAGACTAAGGAAGCATCAATTGGGCAATATTTCTTCGATGAAGCGAAAGAGAAATAGATAAGATCTTCTTGAATAATTTTTCTACATGAATTTTTACCGTTGTTCTAACCCAGTCTGAAGACAATTCAAAAATTGCAGTGAAAATCCAGAACAACAATACTTCAAGACATATTGGCTGCAAAACATTTGTCAGAATGTATAGCAATAGTTAATTGCCAAGAGATTTCTAGACATAATAGCTTTGTTTTCCCGAAGAAAGGTTTGAATTTGGTGGACGAAGTTGGCTAGGCCAAACTTGATGTTTCTCCTATTGAGTTGCCTAATATTTCTTCTCAAAAGGATCTCCATTTACCTTTGCGTCTAGGGGCATATGATTCTTGGTTCTTTCAAAGCGAGGAGGCTCAGAAAAATGATACGCATGATTATGGAGCTTGCTTTCATGCCATGGTTAGTTAGCATTATATTCTTGTTTAGCTAAGCATTGTGGTCTCACTGGATCTTTATGTTGATTGTGTACCTTTTTGTAGGAGGACGTCGCAATTAGTGACACGATACCAACATTCCTACAAAGCTCTATAATATTACAAACCTTTGGCATCAAGGGCAAGCACCAATGCCATTATGTGGAACACATACAAATTCCTCCATACGTTGCTCCCAATCCCATCGAATCTCTATGAGATGATACACATCTGAAGGCTAAGTGCGATATCTGGGTGTTTTTAGAGGAAAGATGGAGATTCATCCCAAGAACATCAGTGGTCACATATACATCAAATAAGCTTGAGCACTTGCTTGTTGAGCTCTAATTTATAAGCATTATTTTTCTATGGTTTTTAATGAGTTGAGGTGTTTTCTGTAATTTGCAAGGAGTGAGAACAACGATATGGAAAAAGTTTGGGCATAACAGGGGATTCTACATAAAGCAGAAGTGATTTGAGGGATACCATATAGAAACCATGCACTCAGTTTTCTACCTTCTCCCACTAAGGTGGGCTCCCTAGAGTCTCACTTCATGGATTTTGTGGCCCTAGGATGCGTCTCAATCATCATTGAGGAAAATGTTTCCCTGCCATACCCAATCGTGGTTTCATGGGCAAAGATCTCACTATTGTTTCTTGAGCATGACATGGTGAGGTTGGGAAAGGTGTTGGAGCACGTCACCGTCACGAACCTCAACGCCATACAGAGGAACCTTTGGAATGACACCGTCTGACGGGCTCTATTGTTCACAGAGCCGGTCCAACATCATATGTTATCATCCTAATCTCTTGTTTTATCATTCTTACAGAGATTTATGAGTGAAAAAATTGTTTTTTTCATGATGTTTGTGAATATTGTGAAGAGATTATGTGTAATAGGACCAAGTGATCTTGACTACAGATGAATCTATATGTAGTACACAAACCTCGATGTAATATAGAGGAACCTTTGGAATGACACCGTCTGATGAGCTCTATTGTTCACGGAGCCACTCCAACATCATATATTATCATCCTACTCTCTTGTTTTATCATTCTTACAGAGATTTCTGAGTGAACTTTTTTATTTTTTTTGGTCTGTGTTTGTGAATATTGTGAAGAGATTGTGTGTAACAGAACCAAGTGATCTTGACTCTAGATGAATCGATATGTAGCATATATGTAGGATCGTTTCTTAAATATGTGGAAGGGAGTCGACTGATGCACTAAACTTCCATTGCGTGGATGTTTGTGTGGGAGATGCACCACCCAAGTAATAAAAGCACAACAACCTCAATAATAAATACATCGATTATTGAAAGCAGGTGGTGAGGGTCAATCAAGCATGGAATGTCGCCAACGTTGGAGTTCAAATCTCGGCGGACAACTAAGGAGGCATGGGACATGTGAATAGGTGACGTGGCAGGAAGTATTGGTTGATAGGTTTGCCCGGTTGACAAGTTTTGGGCAAAAGTTGTCCCTATATACATGCCTTTGGCATAATTAAATATACATTAAACTTGAGAAAAATAAACATTGACATAAAAAGCAATTAATTGGATTAGCCAACATTGTTTATTATTCCTTGCATTCCCTGAGCATGGAATATA
>ML829287.1:41964-64332 GCA_009831015.1 Picea engelmannii | reverse complement strand
GATACTGATTCACCCCCCTCTCAGTATCAACAAGGAGAACGTGGAATTGCAAGAAAGGGTTGGATCTATTACAATCAGGCTGCCTCCTGAAACACTCGTTGCTCTGCCAGAAATTTCATTCAAGAAACAAGCAGATGAAGGAGATGGAGATAGGTGTACAATGTGTTTGTATGATTATGAAGATGGAGAAATAGTCCTGCAACTTGTGTTCTCTCATATATTCCATTGTCACTACATACCTGAGTGGTTTAAGACAAAAAAATGTTGTCTTGTCTGTAGGCATGGAGTTGTAATTGAAAAGCATGAAGATAGTCGAGAGGATGTAGATGGATAATAAAAAGGAAGGAGGAAGTGTTTTTCTGAACATGGCAGCATCACAATTGACGTATGTTTGTATATTTGGTTGTATTCCCTATTTGTTCATTCTTTTAGTTTGAAATTTCGTTCCAAGGTACTTTGAATCTTTAAATAACACATATTGATGCATAATGAATACCATTACAATTGCATTTATTAGTGTTTATTGCTGCATTCATTGTAGCAATAAATACTTATCATTTTGCATTCAAACATATACACATTTATTTAGGGTTTTATTTTGCATTCAAATATATAAACATTTATTTAGGGTTTTATTAAGATGCAAGGGAGTATTGTAATTTCCATTTCTTTTATAAGAGATGATTTTCCAAAAACATGTGGGTTTGTTCCTCCATATCTCATGTTTCTAAATTATGAAACAAATTTATTTTAGGAATACACTTTTTGGTGATCTAAAATCATATCATATTAAAAAACTCTAAGGTTTGGCAAAGAGCTTCATTTTCATTAAGTACCTAGGTATTCCCTTGGTTGGGAAGATTTTGAGGGAAATAAATTAGGATGAACCCCTTGTCAAGCTTAACAAGAAACAACCTCATTTATTTTAAAAATACATCACTAGTCTAAGTTTATTAAAAAAGCTTCATTTATTTTAGGATTACATCTTTAGTGATGTAAAGGCACATTAACAAATTGTTAAGTTCCAAAGAGCTTTGTTTCCAAGTAAGTACCTATGTATTCCTTTGGTTGAAAGGTCATGAGGGGATAAATGGGGATGGATTCCCTACTAAGCTTAGAAAAAACTTTCATTTAGTTTAGGAAGGCACCCTTAGTAGTATAAAACTACCTTATCAAATAGCTAAAGTTTTGAAGAACTTAATTTCCAAATACTTAGGTATTCCCTTAGTTGAAAAGATTCCAAGGGAAATAAAATAGAGTGAATGATTTGTTGATCATTGTGGTACCACTCTTGAGTAATCCTTTTTAGTGGACATGTTTTCCACACTACCTAGTAACTATCTCAACAAACACAAAATGCAATGTTGATCACCTTGGTAGCACTCTCCAGTAACCTTTTTCTTGTGGACCCACATCTCTATGGCTACTAGAGGCTCTGAGGTGTCCACCACAGTATTCTTCAAAACTCAATGTGATGAGTTACAACACAAAACATACCACCACCACTCCTTTTCCCAACAAAATTTTGGTTCCATCAATGAAAATCTCACCAAACTATACTCAATCCCAAATTTTGGCACAACCGAGAGTAGGTGACTTAGATCATCCTATAGCCTTTGAAAACAAGAAGTTATCATAATCATAGCAGAATTACAAAACAATAGAAAGAGAAGGTCTATCCATGGTGTATGCACTACATAAATTCAAACATTACTTATTGGGAAAGTACTTTAAAATGTTCACAGATCATTCTTCCCTCAAATATCTAGTCAACAAGCTAGTGATGGGGGGAAAGATCTATAGATGTCTATTATTGTTCCAAGAATTTAATTTTGAAGTAATAGTTAAACCAGGGAAACTGAATGCAAGACTAGATCACTCAAGGATAACTAATGGAGAAGAACCTACTAACTTAGAAGACAACTTCCATGATGCACAATTATTTTCAGTACATATAGTTGATGAGTACTTTGTTGACATCATTGAATTATTGAGTATAGGAGTTCTGCCAAAGGATTTTAGTACTGTGTAGAAGAAAAACCTTATGGTTAGAGTTGTAGACAATCAACTAATTGTAGGTCATTTATACAAACTGGGCACCGATAACATTTTCAAAAGGTGTGTGATGGAACATGAATGAACCATGGTTGTAGTAGAAGCTCATGAAGGTATAGATGGAGGACACTATGCAGGAAAGGCTATCGTGCAGAAGGTATTGTGTACAAGTTTATGGTGGCCAACAGTTCATAAGGATGCAAACGGATATTTCCAAAACTGTGGTGTATGTTAGAGAGTTGGCAAACCCAATAGGAGGGACGAGATGCCCCTAAGACCCCAAGTAACTCTTCAGGTATTTGAAAAGTGGTAAATATATTTTTTCGGACCTATTAATCCACAAACAATAAGGTCAAGAGAAATATACATCATTAATACAACAAAATATTTAACCATATGGGAAAAAGCAACATCAGTCAAGGATTGTAGCATAGACACAGTAGCACACTTCTTATTTGAGCAGGTGATTACAATATTCGGATGTCCTAGGATTTTGATGAGTGACCAAGGCACCCATTTTATTAATAGTACTATCCATGCTATGACTGAGGAGTTGAAGAGTACACCATATCATCCTCAAGAAAATGGAACAATAGAAGCTTTCAACAAGATTTTGAAAAATGCCTTGACAAAGATTTCTAATGTGAACATAGATGATTGGGATTTAAAAATGCCAGCAGTATTATGGGCTTACATGAATACATGCAATAAGTTGATAGGACAGACACCATTCATATTGGTGTATGGACAAGAAGTAGTGGTTCCATTAGAATTTTTAGTACCTAGTCTGTGTGTGGAAGTAATTAGAAATATGATAGAAAGAGTCGCAATACAAGAAAGGTTAAATCAATTGATAGAACTAGAAGAAGATAGGATTCTGGCAGGATTCCACCAAGAGGTGCAGAAAGCAAGGGACAAAGCATGGAATGATAGACACATTAAGAATAAGATCTCTAAGGAGGGAGATCTAGTTCTCCCCTATGACAATTTTTTTTTGCAACACCCTGGTAAGTTTAGAATGCATTGACTAAGGCCATATACAGTAAAGCATGTCACATATGGAGGATCTATGCAGCTAAAGGACTTTACAGGAACATAAATGCAAGGAATGGTGAATGGTAGTCAACTGAAACTGTATAGGGACAGTCGACTTACTAAATCTCAGTAGTTGCATCATATTAAGGAAGCCACGTGTATAGTGTATTATGGTAGATATTAGGAAATACAACTTATAAAAAGACATACAAAATAGAAAAATGAAGACAAAAATAGAAAAATGAAGAAAATGAAAATGAAAAAAAGAGGTAATCAGGAGGAAGAAGTCATTCAGGAAAGACATTGCACAACAATGGGTGTGACAAAATTGGGAATATTGCGAGAAATAAAATTGCACACAATGAAAATGACTAGAAAAAGTGAAAAATATGGTAGAACATTAATGATCAGGTATATAAAAAGGGAAAAGCATGGGAAATTTCGAGACTTAGTGAATTTTGAGTGAATAGAGAGTTGAAGAGTGCAACCAAGGAGAAATTGTGTGAGGAAGATAGTGATTGACCACTCAGCATACAACATGACACCTATGAAGGTTGGTGTCCCAAGATGATATATTAGGGTTACTCGACAGAACATGATAAGGAAGGAAAGAATGAAGAGCCCAATAATATTGTATAATTAGAAGACTTCACAACCTCGGTGACAAAATCGATCATCCCAACTAAGGTAGAGGAAAAAACATCGATGAATACACAATTTGAAGGGGTCAGAGCTCCGAAAACCACATTGGCAACACAAACCCTAACCTGGAAAACTTGCAGAACCTTAGGGAGTGAAGGGGAAACAACAAGGACCTGTCGCAGAGGAGGTGTTGGTTAAGTATATTACAAACCAGCTGAAGACTAAAGGAGAGGAAGAAAACACGACCAAAAAAACAACATAAGTCCAGCCAACAGTTGACTAGAAAAGAAAAGTGACAGATGCAACAGAGATCACACTCTTGTACATCATGGATGTCATGGTCATAGTGGAGGATATGTTGGGAAAGGTTCCAAAGCTAAGATACTTTGACCATGATGTTCGATACATGGTAAAGTTTCCAGAACTTGTGGAGGAAACTTATCTGGAGGAAACAGGGGAGATGGGACTGCTACGAAGACCCATCTTGGAGCCCATGCAATGGATTACTGGGTTGTATAATAGAGGAATCATGAATCTGTTTGATATATTGCACTTCAGGTTCGGTAATAATGTGGGACTGCGTGTCAAGAAATTATTAGCCAGGGTACATGGAGTTATCCTGTGGATGGATAGGCTAGTCCCCATTGATGTGGCAATGATTTCCAAGATTACAGGATTTCCCACTATTGGTGCACAACCCGAAGAGTACATCAAGAATAAATCACAAGAAAAGGAAATTGTTGAGATAGTGAAATTGCACTTTGGAACTAACATGGGGAATCGGGGAATAGTCATCAAAGACATCAATGACGTCATGACAAGGTTTTCCAATAAGATAATTGATTGCAAATTCCTGAGGAACTGCAGGAAGGAAGAGGATACAGTAGGGGTCATAGCAGTAGCCATGCAGTGCCCAAAAGGAGTAATTTTTAGTGGGGATCCCTACCTACTAAATCGGTTTTTGATTGACTACAGGGATGCATAAGAACCAAATTTCTCAGCATTTGTAGACATGAAGGGGAAGTTCTACATAATGAGATATGAAACCCTTGGGAAAGCTAAGGACACCAAGAATCAACAAGCAAATAATGCAATGTTTTCCATTTTTATAGAATACATGCAACAGAAATTGGTGAATGCGTGGAGGATTCCTGTTGAGGTGGTCCAAGAGAATTTAGGGATTGTCAGGTTTGAGTCATCCAAACATTACATGTGGATCTAGGCGACAAAGGACACGAAGAAAACATGGTTAGAGATGCAGTACTATGTATCAAGGGAAGAGGTCAATTGGATTATCAAATACTGGCCCATGCAGGGGAATGTGCCAGCAGCAAAGAAAGAATCCAAACCCAAGGAATAAGAAGAGGCAGGAACATCGACAAAGAAAAGTAGTTTGGCTGACAAGACCAGAAAATTTGCAGAGAGCGCTCAAGCATCAAGAAGAAGCACAACAACAAAACATACTAGGAAGAAAGAAAGAGTGTCAAGGGCAGAAGTAAAAGGCGATGAAAAGAATGGAGAAACCTCTAGGCCCGAAGAGGAGGATGCATATAAGAAGAAGATTGGGGTGCAACCCTCATAGACAAAGAGAACTACAATGGAGGAGGAGGAAACCTGAAAGAAAATGAAATACCATAAGAAGCCTCCAGTATCACAATTACATAGGATGATGTCAAGCTAGTGGGAGACAAAGTCCAGGATAGAGGAGAAGATGTTGTATGCACAATAGAGGTGTAAAGCGAGTAACCTGAGAAGGCATAGAAAGAACTTGCGCGGAAGGAACAGGAAGAAACAATCCAGATAGTGGTGTAGGGCATCGACACCTTGCTGGTCACATGGTAGATGATGAGATTTGATGACGAGATGACACAAAATCCTATTGGGGACATAGACCAACTTGTGTTAGTTATGGTGCAGATACCTACAAAGGTTTTATATCGACTACAAGCAAGTGTGTTGCAAGAAGTCCAATCTAGAGCCCATGTATATGCCACCAACTTGGAAGTTGGTAGGGAGGTTGTAGAAGTGATACAAATTACATGTGATCAGTTGACCATGGAGAAGGAGGAGGATAAAAGGTGCACAAACAAATTGGAAAATGTCCTGACAAAAATCTATAACAACATCCTAGACTATGCATGGGAGTCGGAAGTCACACCAGAATGAAACTTTCAAAGGATTGTGCAACTCATGGATAAATACCAACAGGAGATCACATATCTCACTGAAATATTGACTCCTACAACACCTCCAGAAGTCAGATATCAAAGAGAATAGGAGGCTTATGCACACAGCAACAACCTTGCACAAGAAGGTAAGGCAGTGTAAGAACTATATGAAAATGACTTCCCAAATGTGGACCAACATGGAAGAAGACGAGAAAATACAACAACTGGAGCAAAATCAAGATAAGATAACGATCGACACTCGGGATTTAAAGCAACATCAAAAGGCCATGGTCATCCTAGATAGGATGAGGAGTGTGCAGAATATGAAGAACATACAGGAAACGTTGAAGTTTGCATGGGCAGACAAGTAAGCAAGACAGGGTCAACTGGAGCCACTACAGTAGGAAGCAAAGGGGATGATAGAAAACTGCAAGAAAAGAAGGGGAAGATACATAAAATACATGAAAAATTCAAAGTAGTGTTGGCAGAGAACATTACAGTGCAAAATGTGGCAAAGTTGGCAAAGAAGAGCACATAGGTTAAAGAGACAACCACTCAATTGGCAAAGTTGTTCCAGGAGTTGCAGCTAGTCATCCAAAATGTCAACTAAGGCTGAGTGGTTGGGGATGAGCCACATGTCAATTTTGGGGGCCTATTGGCATAGGCCTATTTTTGGAGAGAAAATCCTATTTTTTGGAGCAGGCCAATTTGCCGAAAGAAAAACCCTATTTTTGGAGCATGTGCCATATGTGGCGAAAAAGAAGTATGCAGAAACTAAAGGGAAAGAAACATGTGAAAGAAGAAGCAAAAGAAGCATAGTGTGCATGTATAAAAACCTAGACATGGTAGGGTTATGGTTTTTCATATGAATGTAAGGGCTATAAGCCAATAGAATAGTATAAATAAATTCCTAGGAGGTTTAGTAGAGGTTGGGCATTGGTTGATTGGTCAAGGAGAGAATAGTTTGGGTCTGAATAAGCTAGTTTTTTTGGGTTAGGTCACAGGATGTGGATCTTGGTATGGTTTAGTCTGCCTCACAGCACTAGGAAAAATTGAAGAGTGCAAACTAGGTGAAATTATGTCAGGAAGATAGTGATTGACCACTCAGCATACAACATGACACCTCTGAAGGCTAGTGTCCCAAGGCAATATATTAGGGTTACTTGACAGAACAAAAGAATGAAGGAAAGAATGATAGAGCCTAAGAATATTGTATAATTAGAATATGTCACAACCTCGGTGACAAAATCGATCATCCCTACTAAGTTAGAGGAAAAAACATCGACAACTACACAATTTGAAAGGGGTAAAAGTTTCGAAACCAAAATCGCAACACAAACCCTAACCCAAAAAAACCTGTAGAACCTTTGGGAGTGAAGGGTAAACAACAGGGAACTGTCATAGAGGAGGTGTTAGTTGAGTATATTACAAACCATCTAGAGACCAAAGGAGAGGCATAAGACATGACCAAAGCAACGACATAAGTCCACCCAACATTTGACCAAAAAAGAAAGGCAACAGATGCAACATAGATCACACTCTTGTACATCATGGATGTCATGGTCACAGTGGAGGATATGTTGGGAAAGGTTCCAAATCTAAGATACTCTGACCATGGTCTAGTGTTGGCAGAGCACATTACAATGCAAAATGTGGCAAAGTTGGCAGAGAAGAGCACATAGGTTAAAGAGACAGTCACTAAATTGGTAAAGGTGTTCCAGGAGTTGCAACTAGCCATCCAAATGTCAACTAAGATTGAGTGGTTCGGGATGAGCCACATGTCAATGTTGGGGGCCTATTGGGGTAGGCCTATTTTTTGAGAGAAAAGCCTATTTTTGGGTGCAGGCCTATTTTTGGAAAGAAAAAGGCAATTTTTGGAGCACATGCCATATGTGGCGGAAAAGAAGCATGCAAAAAATGAATTGAAAGAAGCATGTGAAAGAAGAAGGAAAAGAAGCATAGCGTGCATGTAGACAAACCTAGACATGGTAGGTTTAGGGTTTTTCATATAAATGTAATGGCTATAAGCCGATAGAATAGTATAAATAAATGCCTAGGAGGTCTAGTAGAGGTTGGTCGTTGGTTTATTGGTCAAGGAGAGAATATTTTTGGTCCGAATAAGATATTTTTTTAGGGTTAGGTCACAAGATGTGGAGCTTGATTTGGTGTATTCTTCCTCATAGAGGGTACTTGCCCTCCTTTTTTATTGTAAGCCTAAAGAATGTAATGCATGCAATGTTGATTTTGCAGAAAGATGAATAAAAGAGCATAACATAAAAATCTTTTTGTACGTAGCCCCAGTGGGGTGAACCATGGTAAATATATTGTGTTTATGTGTATGAATGGTTGGTTTACTATTATGTTGTATTTCAGTGAAAGAATGAATGGTTAACTTAGATTATGACAACATGCATGCACAATTTGATTAATGAATGAATACTATATTATATTAATGGATAATAATGTTAATGCATGAGAAAAAGGAGCAGAATATAGTCCCAATCCCTTCCCTGACTACAGAAGACTGAGTCATGCAGTCCCCCATAAGTTATCTCGGGTGAGAGTGCATTGTGCACTCTGTGCGCACCATTTCCTTCTGGTTTACTAGGAGGGTTGATAGTTTGAGGATTTTGTTGGAAACCTTTGAGATCAGAACCTGGGTCAGCCGAAGAATCCAATACTTACCATCATTGTAATTAGGAGAGGATTTGAAAGAGAAATGGAACTAAGCCTATAATGGGGCTGAATTCTAAATCTATCATGAAATTTTACATTGAGAATCTATGTAGATCCCAACATTGATAATTTACAACCCAATTTGGGATGGAGCCCAGAAATAGGTTTGATAGCCCAAGGGACTACATTGCAAGAAGGGGATCCACTATTTTGGTTGTGTATATTGAAGGAGGGAAGAGAGCTAGTGATTGGGATGTTTTCATGAGTTAATAGGTTGAAATTAGTGGGAATTGGGTTGTGAGAGTATTGGTTCGTCCTTGTGGAATCATAGCCCCAACTCAGGGGTGTCCTATTGCATAAAGACTTGTTGCAACATTGTCTATAGCTGGGAGGAATGTCCCACATCAACAACTAGTTCATGCTTTTATCAAAGATAAATGTTCTTTAATATGTGTTCCAAAATGTGGTTTATTATGTATCTTTACATGCTTTAATTGTTATTATAAAAGGTTTTATGTATATATTTATGTATGTATATATCCGTTATTCATCCTATTACATGTTATTAGAAATGCATATTTGTAACATAGAAAGGGATTTTTCTATATTGGGTATCAAAGTACATTTAATGGAAAAATCATGAAATTTGGAAGTACCCCGTAGTCTCAATAGTGGACAAAGGGTACCAAGTATGTTACATGAATGTTATAATTAAATATTTCAAAGATTGGGAGAAATGGAGGGGTTAAGGACTTAGATTTCTTCCCAATAAGTGTAGCATTTACCACTTCTCTTTGTGCACCATTGTCAATTACTTTACTCATGGTTTTAGCAAAAGTAGAGGGTTGTGTCTTTTCATCTTTCAAATCATTCAACAATATATCAAGATATAGAATTGTTGCAAAATTTTACATATATCAAGAATATAATTATCCATTTTAATTTTGTTAAGACATTCCACAACATTATATTCCATAGGTTCAACTTTGTCAATTTCATATTTAGGCAAGTCATAAAAGCAGGCACAAGTCTGTTGATGGGGATAAAATTCCATGTTTTCCTTGTAGTTTGATAAACAACTAGTTGTGATTGAGTTGGAGCCCCTTTACTTTTGGTTTTTACCGTAAGGTTTTGGCCATCACTTCATCATCATCTTCGGTCAAATTTTCCCTAGGAAACATATTCCATAACACCATATCTATCTCATGAGTCTATTCATGTGGTCCCTCTTCCAAACCTCTCTCCAATTGTTCACCGACTTCTTCAAATTGAAGACAACCCTCTAGTAATATGTTAGCTACTATATTCATATAATTTATACATTGTGTACATTTCCTCTAAAAATAATTTTCTTGATAATAGTTACAATAATTATCCATAGCCACCTCTTCTAGATTAGTATTTAAATTTGTTGGGGGTGGTTTAATAGATTTGGGAGGAAAAGGTCCTCTGAAAAATGGATTATATGGCCTTTGGTTTGAGGATCCTTCATTGAAACTTCTCTTCATATCAATTATTTTATTTTCAACTTTTTAATATTCCTTTGCATGATTTCCATGTTCATGGAGTCTTTCTCTTTGTTTTCTATGGTTTTCCTTGTTTGTGGTCTAGCCAAAACAAGACTCTTTTTAGGTGGAGTCATCTCTTTGTTTCTTAGGGTTTTTTGAACTTATTTACACCCTTTCATTCCAAATTCAATTTTCTTATATTCCTCAAAATTTAATGCTAAAGTATTCCTACCAACTCTTTTTACAAACATTGAAATCGGTGTTGGTAAAGCATTAGCATAAACTTCAATTTGTGACTCTTGGGTAGGAGAAATTCCTTCCTGGAACTTATTTAAAACCATGGTGAATTACTAATTGAAATATTTCACTTTCTCCTTAGGACCATATTGTGGCCACAACATCCCCACTTTTTTTCATAAATATTTGGAGAAACTACAGTATTTTCATTTGTTTGTCGATGTTTCAAAAGATATTAAATTCACAATGCAACTTGAAGAAAATGGTACATAATTCCATTTATGGATGCACTAATCAATAGAAAATAGTATAGGAACCTTCAACATGATGTCTATAGAAAAACGACCCACACAAAAAACTATCTTAATGAAAGCTCCCATCATCATCCCCAGAGTCTATGGGTTCTTAACACTCTGTCCATAAGGACCATAAGAATATTCAATGAAAAACAGCTAGAACATGAGAAATATCCCCTCTCCAAAGTCTTCAAGAGAATAGGTTACAAGGACAAAGACATTAAGAATGTAATAAGGAAATCCATGGAAAGAGCAAGTAATGGACCTCATTCCCTGAACAACCAGACCCATGGTATGACTTCTTACCTTCCTTATATCCATGGAAACATAAATGATAGGATTTCAAAAGTCTTGAGAAAGAAAGAGATCATGACCTCTTTCAAACCACCACAAACCAACAAACAAAAAATGAGATCTGTTAAATACAAGCTTGACCATCACAAATGTAAAGGAGTATACAAAGTAGAGTTTTCATGTGGAAAATGCTACATCGGAGAAGTTGGTTGCTCCTTTCAAATTAGGATTAAAGAGCATGGATATGACATCAAGAATGAATCTACTCGCACCTTAGCATTAGCTGAGAACTCTCTTACATCAAAACACCATGTGCACTTACAAGACACCAAAATTATAGCAAAGGAATATCACCTCTTTAAACATCGAATTAGGGAAGCGATTGAAATCATCAAGCATCCTAGAAACCTGAACAAATACAATGGCCTTGAAATCAGTGAGAGTTGGATCCCTTTGATCTATGACAGAAGGAATAGGTAAGAAGATTCAGGTGTGTTCTGGTTACCCATGTTTCCTTTTCCTTTTTATTTTTGTTATTTGTTGGTTGTTGGTTGTCTTCACTTCTCTACTTAGTCCTTCCTCTCTTTAGCTTTTTCACCTTGTATAGATTCAATTTTAGTATTATTAGTAGGGTTTTTCTTAAAACTTAATAATATCATAGGTAATTATATTAATACTACCGTAAGTTTTATGATTATTGTAGTTTCACTCATATTAAATAGTATTAGTATTAATAAATCCATTACTAATATTATTAACATTATTAAACCCTAAGATAAATAATAACATTATTAGTGATATAGTTTATACCCTAATCATATTATTATTATATATTTAACCTAAACGTTAGTATTATTTTTATTATTATTCTAAGGTTTATTCCTTATTACTGATATTAAAATCAATACATACTAAATAAGTTAATAACTCCTTTAGTAAAAACAACATTATTATAACCTAAACATTAATTATAATATTGTTATTAACATCAATACATACTTAAAAAAAAGGTTAATAACTCCTTTACTAAAACCCCCATTATTATAACCTAAACATTAATTATAATATTCTTATTAACATTGTTACTTTAGGGTTATTCTTTGTTACTATCACTAGTATTAGTACATCTCCAAAAGTATTAATAACCCTCTTCTATGATTATTGTAGTTTCACTTATATTAAATAGTATTAGTATTAATAACTCCATTTCTAATACTATTAACATTACTAAACCCTAAATATTAATACTAATATTATTAGCGTTATAGTTTATACTCTAATAATATTTTTATTAAATATTTAACCTAAACCTTATTATTATTATAGGGTTTATTATTTATTACTAAGTACAAATAAGTTAATAACTATGTTACTAAAACTAACATTATTATACCCTAAACATTAAAACTATTATTATTATTAATTTATTATTACTCTAGCATTTTTTTTTATTACTATTACTAGTATCCTAAATCTCCATGAGTATTAATAACTCGATTACTAATAAAACTAACATTAAATTAAATCTTAAATACCCACATTAATACTATTATTTATGAAGATTATTCCTTAATACTATTTAATTTCAATTTTAACATTAATATATCAAACCTTTGTATTAAATATAATTTTAGGGTTTCTAGACAATTGGCTCTTAGGTTTCCCTCCCTCTTTAGTATTTATGGCTACCACGAGACACGTATGAACAAGGAAAACATTCCTAAGTCTACATTTCGAACTCATGAGGGCCACTATGAGTTTTTTTTCATGCACTTTGGCTTGTGTAATGCTCCCTCCAATTTCCAAAGCCTCATGAATCATGTCTTCCTTCATTTTCTCTGTCAATCTGTCTTAATTTTCTTTGATGATGTCCTCATCTATAGTAAAACCTAGACATCCCATCTTGCTCATGTGGATCGAGTTCTACATCTACTTTCTCAACACCAACGTTTCCTCAAACAATATAAATGTTCTTTTGGAGCCTCAGAAGTCGAGTACTTGGGTCATATTGTTGGCAAGCATGGTGTCAATGTGGATCCTAAGAAGATTGAAGCTATGCAAGATTGGCCTCTCCGAAAGACTCTCAAAATCTTGCGTGGATTTATGGGTTTAGTGGGATATTATCGCAAGTTTGTTATGAATTATGGAAATATTGTGGCACCTCTCACTGTTCTCCTTAAAAATGATTCTTTCACTTGGACTCCCACAGTTGATCAAGAATTTCAAGCCTTGAAGGAGGCCATGTGCACCACTCTAGTCCTAGCCCTTCCTGATTTCAGAGAGACCTTTTTCCTCGAATGTGATTCTTCTGGGAGAGGAATTGGAGCAGTCCTTGTGCAAGATGGTCGGCCTTTGGCCTTTACCAACAAAACAATGTCAGAGCGACATTTGGGCCAATCAATATATGAAAAGGAAATATTGGATATTCTACATGCAGTGGATCTCTGGTGCCCTTATATATTGAGGAAACGCTTCCAAATTAAGACAAATCATCAAAGCCTCAAATATTTTATAGAACAATGCCCTTCCTCCCCGGAGCAACAAAAATGGGTGACTAAGCTCTTTGGATATGATTATGAGATCATTTACAAGAAAGGAAAAGAAAATGTGATTGTTGATGCACTTTCAAGAAAATATGAATATGAAGGGTCCCTTTTTCCCCTCTCCTTCATTGTACCATATTGGCTCCAAGATGTTCACCACGAATGGCTACAAGATCCCAAAATTTTTCATCTGATGCAACAATTGCAGACCAATTCCCTAGTTTCCCTAGGGTACTCTTGGCACAATGATGAGATTCTCTACAAGGGTCATTTGTATTTAAGTAAACAGACACAACTTAAATCCATGGTACTTTCTGAGTTTCATGCTACACCCACAGCTGGGCACTTAGGGTTTAATAAAAACTATGACCGGGTTAAACGTTCTTTTTTCTAGGATGGCATGAAACAGGACGTTCRCAAGTTTTTGGAAGMATGTGATGTTTATCAATGCACCAAGGGAGAAAYAGTCAAAGATCCTAGAACACTACAACCACTTCCRATTCTACCTTCTATTTGGAGGGATATCTCTATGTATTTTACTGTGGGCTTACCTAAATCGAGCAATAAGTCATTCATCATGGTGGTAATTGATCGTCTTTCYAGGTATGCTCATTTATGTGCTCTTCAACACCCATTTACCACCTCCATTGTGGCTCAACTTTTCATGGATAAGGTATTCAAACTTCATGTCATGCCTCATTCTATTGTTTCTTATCGAGGTCCCACTTTCACCAGCAATCTTTGRCAAGAACTGTTCATGCTACAGGGTACCCAATTGCATATCATCACAACTTATCATCCCCAAACTGATGGTCAAACTAAAGTTGTTAACAAGTGTTTGGAAACATATTTGAGGTGTTTTTCATCTGAAAGGAAAAATAATTGGGATGAATGTTTACCACTCGTTGAATGGTGGTACAACACTTCTTACCGTACAACTACCCGTGTGACTCCTTTTGAAGAAGTATATGGAAAAAATCCACCTTCAGTTCTCTCATACCTTCAAGGTGTCTCAAAGGTTCAAGAGGTTGACAAAATGCTTATAGTTCAAGAGGCTATTATCTACACCCTCAAAGATAATTTGGTCATGGCCCAGAATTGCATGAAGCAACAAGCATATCAAGGTCAATATGAACATCAATTTGTTGAAGGAGACCAAGTGTTTCTACGAATGTAACCTTATAAGAAAATGCCACTCAAGGTTGACCATTGTTAGAAACTGGCGCCCAAATTTTATGGTCCTTATACCATTCTCAAGAAATTGGGATAGGTAGCCTATCAGTTAGATTTTCCCAGTCATTCTAAGATCCATCCTATTTTTCATGTCTTCTGTTTAAAGAAGTTTATTGGAACTAAGTGCCAAACTCGAACAAGCCTTCCCAAGTTGCACGAAGAAGGATCCATCTAGTTGCAACCAAAAGAAGTTTCGGACCAGTGTGAGTGTCGTCTACATCAGCGCACCATCAAGGAAGGGTTAGTCTAGTGGAAAGATACAACTCCAACATATGCCACTTGGGAACCAACTACCATTCTGCAACAATTTCTTCATCTCAATCCTTAAGGAGAAGGTTGTTTTTAAGGGGGAGGACATGTTAGGGACCTAACCTCCCTAACCCCTCATGTAGGTAGAATAATTTATTTCCATGTAATAAAGGCCAATATTAATAAGGCCTATCAATAAGGAATAATAATTCAAATGTAAGAAGACCTAATAGAAGCTTTCACTTCTAGAAGGATCTTCCTCTAGATTGTTCTTTTGGATAGATAGATTTAGTAAAAATAGGAGTAGAGGGTATGAGAAGTTTTGACTTGAAGAATTATCGTAATAGAGATTTGCTCTCCTGGAAGTTTCCCCCTCAAAGAGGCAAGTGAAAATTGTTTCCTATCGATAAAGGTATAATTCTGATGTTGTGGTTCCATATAAATTTTTTGTTTTGTTGTTATCTCTGCAATATTTACGTATTTTGTTGCTATTACAGTGTTATTATCTACATTATTTCTCTTTTTTGCTAATATAATAGATCATGTACCTTACAGTTTGTTCATAGCACACAAAAATTGTGTGTCTTTCGGCTCCCTCCAAGCCACTAATGCTATCAATATTAACAACCATGCATAGTGGAATTATGTTCCATTGTCCTTTTCCTCTCTGCAATCTATCAAAAAATTATTTAATAGGAATGTCACCTATTTCATTTGTACGCCTTCTACGCACATCTCCGCTACTTCTATCGCAGTTGTCGACACTTGAACCTTGTGACACTTCCTCAACAATTTGCAATCTAACACTTGCATCATAAAACTGATTCACTCATCATTGATACTCGCTACATTGAGCCCACGTGCTCCTCTAAACGTATCAAAGTTCTCTTTCATCCTCTCTGACAAATATTTATCGTTCAACTTATCTGTAAAGTGTGGTAATGGGTCCTCCCATAATATTGGAAACCTTGTTATTCGTGCAATCAACTTTGTATCTAAGGACACGACTATGTCCATCCATAGGTATCCTCCATGGATGCATATTAACAACATATTCACATAGGCATTGATCACAGTGCTCCTACCAAAGTGCGGCATCTATAACAAGTTCAAAATCTCTTATTTCTCCAACCTTTTTTCCCAAGCATGTGGCTCAACTAGGATAAACAATTTCTCTAGGAAAATGACTGACCTCAGATATTTCTTGAGCGCTAACTTCAGGAACTTATTCTCATTTGATAGGTTGTGATCTGCAAACTTCAGATTCACCATTGCGCCTAACATATATTATTCAATCATTACACCTTGTGGAATTTTTGGCTTCACTATCTCATACTTTTCTTCCTTTTGTAACCTGACCATCTTCATTGTTGGCTTTCTGGGTGGTATATACTCCTTCAGAAAGTTTTCCAAACTTGGCTCTAACTCGGATGATCCTGGGGTTCCTTGTTGTATAGGTTCTACTGGTGGATTAGTGCGTAATTTCTTCATTCCCTATGTTGATGTCATTTCTACCTTAGGTGGCATCATAGCTCTCTACAACACACTTTCCTCGACAACTAACTCCTTCTTCCAATACGGAAATACCAATATCGACGCAGTAGCTAATTTCTTCTAGACAAGAAGGAATTCAAGTGTATTTTCATTAGATACAAAGAAGGAATGAAAGGATATGATCTTTGGGATCCTGGATCAAGGAGAACAATGTATAGTGAACATGTGGTCTTCAGAGAAGTTGGAGGAAAGTTCGAGTCTGAATTGGTTCAAATAGAGGAAAATCCATAAAAGGTGAGGTTTGAACTAAGGAATGAAGAAGATGATTCAAATGAGTCGAATGGATTAGATGAAGATGTGGAATAGTTGAACCCAATTGTAAGGAGGCATAAATGAGTAAGAAAACTAGTCAAAATCTACAGTCTATCTGATTTACATTCCGTATTTGTGTTAACTTACACTAACGAGGAGCCCAATTCAGTTAGGGAGGCAGTTGACTCGACAGAGGGTAAACATTAGAAGGATTCCATGGTCAAAGAGATGGAATCCTTGCACAAGAGTGAGATGCGGGATTTGGTTGAGTTACCTAGTGGAATAAATCTCGTCAGTAACAACTAGGTATTAAAGAAAAATATTAACGCAGGAGGTCGAGTTGAGAAATTCAAAGCTTGACTAGTAGAAAAAGGATATTCCCAGGCTGAAGGAGTCGACTTGGGTGATATTTTTTCCCTTGTTGAAAAACTAAATTCCATTAGAGTACTAATGTATCTAATTGCAACATTTGATCTTGAAATATAGAAAATGGATGTAAAGACAACGTTCCTACATGGGGACCTAGAAGAAGAAATATACACGAAACAACATGAAATATTTTTAGTAAATGAAAATAAATAGGTAGTGTGCAAGTTGAAAATATCCCTTTATGGTCTAAAGCAATCACCAAGGATGTGGTATCAAACTTTTGACATGTACATCCTTAGTTTTGGATTTGTGAGAAGCAAGGTTGATCACTGTATATATTCCAGGGAAGAAGGTGTGCATTTCATATATGTAGAATTGTATTTCAATGAAATGTTGTTGATCGAAAACCAAATGGATGCAATAAAGGAGGTGAAGAAGAAAATATCCTCCAAGTTTGACATAAAGGATTTCGGTGCAACAAACTTCATTATGGGAATGGATATTAAGATATATCGGGTAGCTAGAAATCTTTGGTTGAATTAGAAGAAGTACATTGAAACAATTTTGAAGCGTTTCAAATGTAGGAGTAAGGTTAATTGTGGGAGTAAGGTTAATTGTTGAACAATGTCCAAAAATGCAAGAATAAATAGAGGACATGGAACATTTTCCCTATGCAAGTGTTGATGGTAGTCTAATGTATGCAATGGTTTGCACTCGACCATAAATTTCCCATGCAATGGGACTATTGATCAAATACATGTTGACACCAGGAAAAGATAATTAGACAACCGTTAAGAGAGTATTCAGAAATTTATGTGGCAAACAATATTATGTTATATTCTACCAAGGGAAACTTGGAGTGGACAGTGAAGTAGACATACATGTATTTGTCGATGTCGACTATGCTGGTGATTTGGATCAATGAAGGTCGACCAGTGGATGTGTTTTCAATATGTTTGGTGGAGAAATCAACTGGATGAGTAAGCGAGGGACATTCATAGCCTTGTCAAAAATAGAATTTGAATACATGGAATCCACTCATGGAATCAAAGAATAAGTATGGTTGCAATGGTTGTGTTCAGGGATCAAGTTTTAGTAGAGAGATATGAATATTAATTGAGACATTCAAAGAGAAATATTCCTATAAAAGAACTGAACTTATCATTCCAAGACTAAGAATATTGATGTACAATACCATTTCATAAGAGACATGGTGGAAAGAAATAAGGTGCTACTGGATAAAGTAGACACTTTGGGAAACATAACAAACTCTTTGAGAAATTCTATGAGTGCTATGAAGTTATCTTAGTGCATAGAGGTAATGGGAATTGTTTCCCTGGGTCTGTGAAAAAAGTTCAGAGTCTGTTGCTTCAGCAAAGAGGACAACAAGTGGGAGAATGTTGGGTTTTTATATTCTTTATAGTGAAATCATAGTCATGGTGGATCGACTAAGAGTGAGATTCGAAGTCGAAGTGATCGACAACAAGTTGATAGGTTAGCCAACAAGAGGTAGTTACGAGGTCATGTGGCAACTGAATGAAGATCAAATGTACGTTGACTAGTAATCTGACTGGTAGTCGACTGTAACCGAATCCTGATATTCGTTGGATTTGTAGCCAATGATACGTGTGGACATGTAACCATTTCTGGGTGCATTTATTTATGGTTTTCCCTACTTTAAATCCTATAAATAAGGCATGTTTTAAATTTATTATGTTAGACATTGAATGTTGTAGTTAATCTTTATGCTTATCTTTAGGAGAAGGTTGTTGGTCGGGTAGATGTAAGAGGAATTGGTTGCAGGGTTTTCCTTGTGTAAGAAAGAGGGTATGATGCCAATTGTGTCTTAGGTGTAGACCAAGGTTGGACATGTAATATGTTATTCTTAATGAATAAGATAACAATAGAGAAATACACTCAAGGAATGTTGGTTTTCCCATTTGGGTTTCCAAGGTAAAATCTTTGTGTATTGTATGATTTCTTTATCATTTACTTTCTACCTTAAATTTATCTTCCTCTCTTCTAGTAGGTTTAGCGTGGAATTATATTTTTCTAACATCATGTTTATTGACTCTTCCAAGTTAGTGTTTGATTGATATTTAAATTCTCTTTTTTTATGATGACTTCATGCTTTAACCTGTTCTTTGGTTTGAAGTAGTGTTCAAAGAAGATCAAAGAGTTTCCATACTTGATTCAAAACAAGAATATATCAATACATGGTATGGTTGAGGAAAGGAAATTGAAGGATGATCTTATAATGCGGTCATGATATTAAGGCATGTTAACATCAAGTCTGAGTAACCAAGGATGACCTCTATAATGCATCATCACTCCCTATCTAACAAGTCGGGGTGGCATTCCATTGACGTTGCAATCTAATCATCTTCATGATCTATAAACTATTTTGAATATTCGACCAGAATAGTTTGTCACAACAAATCTGATAAATAAAACCAAAATCTACCCATGAAGGTTAAATTCCTTTAGATTTCCAAAATATTTAGTTATTTATTTTTTTCTTACGCATGAAATAGATTAAATGTGGAAAACAGAGAATAGTAAAATAAAATCACACACCATCCACAAAATGAAATAAATATTTTCTTTGGGAAACCCTTATGGGAGAAAACCCAACTAGAAGGTTAGGATTCTATGGTCTCTTTTCTCTGGTATGGAAATAATGCAAGTAAAAAAGAGAAGGCACTCCCTATGGATATATTTGTGACTTGTGGCTTGTTAGTATGCTACAAACATTCACCCCCTCTATTATGCTATATAATTTCCCACTCCCAATTACTCTTCTTAGCTATGGAACAAAATACAGTAGTATAAAATGGAACCCCTTCTCCTCCTAGTGGCCTGATATTTAACATAACTCAATAGCCAACTAGGGGTAGGTTTTTTACTTCCTCAAACCTAAATTATGATATGGTTTTGGACCTTCTATAATATTCTTAAAATTACATACATGGTTATTCCCATATGCATGAGTAATAGGGGTTGACTTGGATAACTTGTGGGAGGCATAACGTTTGCACAACACGATAGGTCAACTTGTGGGAGGCATAACTTTTGCATATGAACTCTACTTGACACAATTGTTTCACTGTTGGAAAGGTCTCAATGTGTAGATTAGCATCACAGGTTCCTCGCCATGTTGGAAAATTTTTAACCCCAAAAAATGTCACTTGATGCTTCAAAATGGTCTCTAAATGTTCTGAACCCCAATTTTCTAAACTAGGACCTGCCACTAAAATGGCCCTCCAAGATGATTCCTCAAATTTTTTCCACTATAAAATGATCGAGACAGATGACAAACAATATAATGATCCAATCTGAATTATTCTTGTACATTACTTATGCTTTCATTTCAATTTCTTCATGCTATTCATTTCTCATTTTGCAGGAAAAGGAGCAGGCTTTCCTCTTAATGGGTTAATTTTCGTTTCATTAACTAGATTTGAACACAATGTTGATCCTATTTGATTGCAATTTTAATTCTCTATACTTCTCCTTGGAGGGGATTTACTTTTGAGAGCTTGATGAATTCTTATGCAATGGATTATAATGTCATCGCACTGCATCATTGAGAAGTGAATAGTTGACCTTAATAAAAGAGCATATAGTCACGTCACATCTTCTTTCTTACTCGATCCATTCATGGTATTCACAATTATGCTTGTGTTGGATAGGCATGACTACGCAGGGTGGTTTCTTCTCTCCATATTTTCCTTTAGTTTAGTTATACTTAATGCTCCTAACATTCAATAATGATAATGCAAATTTGTAAATAAATAAATCGCTAGAATGTGAATCTATTGACTTAGGAGAATATATTGTGTTGAAGCCTCATTACCCTACGTTCTTAAATTTTTTTAAGAGATTGGGGTAATGATATCTAGTGTATATTATAGCACAATTGTTAATATCAATCTTACATGGAAATTATTTACATTTAATGTTTGATAATTGAATCACCTCCATCTCCCATGCCTCGATTTTTAATATCATCATATCTTTAAGGAAGGAATGGATGATTTGGATATGAGTGACATACTCATTTTAAATTTTATGCCTATGAATCTATTCTTGTAAATATATTCTTGGAAATCTATTGTTTTTATTGAATATTTGAATTTAATACTAATGTTGGGTTTAATTATTTCCAGGAGTAGACTATGCAAAGACCCGATAGAAACACATGAAAGAAACTTCAAGTTTTTTTCACATTGTAGAAGCCTTGGAATTCTTTTCCAAACCATAGAAACCTCAAGTTTCACATTGGGAGACCCTGAATTTCTTTACTTTCCCACTTCATCTTTGAAATGTGAAACCATGGGAGACTTTAATCTTATTCATCTTGACCAAGACTCATTCAAATCTTGATCAACATTTACTCTAGAGCATTTAGAATCTAGACATCCATAGTTTTTATCATACAAATAGTTTTCTCTCCAACCCCGATGTCAGATGTAGAATCATCACCTCCATTGATAGAACTTTGGAGTTGCATTGCCCATTTGATGTGTGCTTCTTGTATTACCTGGAACCCCAATTTTATTTCATAATTATAATCCATAATCCAATCTCATTTGTCCTAGCCATTGTTGAATTTTAAATATTTGGATTCCAGATTTTTAGTTTAATTAGCACATTAAATTTATCCCATACATCTAAAATTTTCATAATATACCATTTTCATATTTCTCAGATTTCCAGGCATGGAACCTTGATCCACAATCGAAACATTGATTCAAATTTGGAACTGTAACTCAGTTTTGAAACTCAATCTCATATCTCTTTACCCATCCAGATTTATTTTTGTATCTATGGGCATGTACATTTTTATTTATTTTACTTTAATCCCTAATTTGCATTTTATTTTCACTTATTTTAGTTTTATTTTCATGATTTTGTTTTCATTATTTGTATCACATTTGTATTTTACTTTTATGATTTTATTTTTATTTTCGGACTTTGGGATTTGTATACAACATTTCACACATGGTTTTTAAATTTCACAAAGCCCAAATTTCTATTTCAGTTTTATTATTTTGTTCTATTTTATTTTTTGGAATTTTATCATTTTGGGATTTTACCATTGGTAACTTTCCAATCCGAAATCACGAAGGTGTATTTTATTTATATTATTTATATTGTGAGATATTCTTACATATTATTTTATTATTTTGGGTTTTTACCTTTCAAGGACACGAGATCAATGTTCCATACCTCCCATAACTCCACATAGAAATAA
>ML829286.1:13696-48810 GCA_009831015.1 Picea engelmannii | reverse complement strand
ACAATGACTTATGGTCTGTGGTATCCCAAAAATCAGAATTTTCAGTTAACTGCTTATTCAGATGCAGATTGGGCAAATTGTGTGGATGAGAGAAAGAGCACCAGTGGAGGTGCCTTCTTCCTGGGTGACTCGTTGGTAGCATGGATTAGTAAGAAGCAGGGATCTAATTCCTTATCAACTACAGAAGTAGAGTACAGTGTTGTTGCTACTTGATGCACTCAGATTTTATGGATGATACAAACTCTTGCGGATTTGAAGGTAACTTACATTGATCCCAGTCCACTCCACTGTGATAACACCAGTGCCATCAATATCTCTAAGAATCATGTACTTCATTCAAAATCTAAGCACATACTAATAAAATACCATTTTCTCAGAGAACAAGTTACAAACAGAATTGTTCAGCTGAATTATATTCCTTCCACAGAAAAGATAGTTGATATCTTTACTAAATTGTTAGCAGCGACCCCTTTTGGATAACTTCTTTCGTCTAATCTGTTCACCTGATCAGGGGGAGTACTTATTTGAATATCTATTGTATTTCTAAGTTGCGAATAGTTGATAGGGGGAGTATGTACTGCAACAGCTCAGGGGGAGCATGTTACTTCTTTGACATTGATATCAAAAGGGGAGAAAGTTTAATGGTAAGGATGCTATGAGTAGTGTCTTCAAGGTTGCCATCAATGCCAAAGGGGGAGATTGTTGGCATATTTATTACGGGTAGACAGAAGGCAGAGTATGTGTTTGTCATTGATGGAAATCTCGGCCCGACGATGACGAACAAGAGAAAGTGGCAAGACTATCAGCGCAATGATGATCGCATGGCAAGATCAGAAGCGTAAACTTCATTTTGGAGTTTTGGATATCGGGAGTTGGAGGAGTCAAGGAAGCAACTCACGGCAGAAAATCACGAAATGTGAAACCACAACTTAATCTCCATTTCGAATTTTCAGATACTGGGAGTTGGAGGTTTCAAGTACACTCACGACAAGAATGATGAAATCGTGAAATGTGAAAGATCAAAGCATCAACAAAGACTCCATTTCGAAGTTTAGCAGACTGGGAAATCAAAGATCAAAGGAACTTTAACCTTTGAAGTAGCGAACCCCGAAATCCTGAAACAGACACATCAACAAGCCACGTTAGCAAACCATGTCAGCTAAGGACACGTGGAACAATCAGGAAATGACAAGTGTCAAGCTGATTCAACATTTCAGGGACATGTAAGTCATGAATCAGAGTGACACGTGGAAGCTATTCGACACGTGTCAATCCACGTGTGACGTTAGCAGGTTTACGTCACATCGGAACTTTCTATTTCGGGGTTTTTACATAGCAAGCAGAAACTCCACCATCACGAAGTCTCAAACTTTGAAATGCCGAAAGGGACTATTGTGAGTCTTGAAAACCCAAAAGGAAAAACTCTGAAATCTCGTCAACCGTCCATCTCAGTGGGTTATGTGAACCGTCTGATTACTTTGGAGATTTTGTGATCATGAATTTTATAATGTTGGAGTCACGATGACTCGAAGGGAAAAACACCTTTTGGTGTAGGTTGTGGTCACCGTCAGTGGTCATGTGAGAGGGAGGAGCTAGCACCAAGCTAAGCTCCTTTTCAGTGATCATAACATGAAGAGTCGAGACTCTTCACCATAGGAATGTTGAAATGCCGAAATGAGAAATGGTGAAATCAATGCGAGACCCTGTGCTTTTAATCCAACAGTGTTGGATACTTGGAAATATGATCGAAGGGCTATTGTTGCTCTTCATGATTAATTGTTTAGTTATGATTCAATTAGCAGAACCGAATCATGGTTCTTGGACGGTTGGCATTTCAGTTGCTAAAGCATTGTTCTAGGGATTTGATGGGTAACCGAAGGGGTTGTAGTATATAAAAAAAAACATGCAGTGACTATGTGTGGTTGGTCGTTCTGAATGAAAAATGATTTGAACTGTAAGAAAGGGAAAATTATAGTATGAGCAGTGTGAGACCGACAGTATGCGCAGTGTGAGACCGACAGTATGCGCAGTGTGAGATAAAACTCAGAGATGAGTAACAGATGAGGAATAGACAGAAGTGAGAGCAAAATTGCAGAACAGCTTGAAGTAGAGTAGAATTGCAAAACAGACAAGGGAAGAGAAGAATTGCAGAACAGACAGAGGAAGAGAAGAATTGCAGAACAGTTAGAAGCAGACCAGATTTACAGAACAGAGAAGAAGTGGTAAGAATCGATTTATCTGTGTTGTTGGTTATTCAATCATTTATTTATAATTGGGGAGGTAGGGTGGTGCTAGGGAGGACTGTGGTCCTCTGATATTCGAGTTGGTGCTTGAATATTGGGAGTTGTAGCTTCCATCTAATTGTGGCTAGAAAACAGGGTGGCAGGGTGGTGCTTGGGAAAACATAGAGTTTTCTATATGCAAGTTGATGCTTGTATAAGTGGAAGTTGGTGCTTCCGTCTAGCTGGTGTTGGAACACTCAGGGAGTAAATGCTTCCTTCTAGTGGGTTCTAGAGAAACCAGAGAGTTGGTGCTCTCAAACAAGTTGGTGCTTGTATAAGTGGAAGTAGGTGCTTCCATCTAGTCGGTGCTGGAACACTCAGGGAGTTGGTGCTTCCTTCTAGTGGGTGTTATAGAAACCAGAGAGTTGGTTCTCTCAAACAAGTTGGTGCTTCTATAAGTGGAAGTAGGTTCTTCTATCCAGTCGGTGTTGGAACACTCAGAGAGTTGGTGCTTCCTTCTAGTCGGTGCTAGAGAAACCAGAGAGTTGGTGCTCTCAACAAGTTGGAGCTTGTAAAACAGAGGTAGTAGCCTCACTTTGAGTTGGTGCTCAAACATAGATGATGTACAGAACTTAAAAGACTACCTATCATTTCGAAGAAGAAGAGGTTTTCTCCCTTTATGGGTTTCCTCATGAAAATCTGTCTCTGTGTATATCTTATGTGTGATTGATGCTCATTATTTATGTTGTTCATATTATGTATAATATTGATGGTCACTTATGTATAATATTGATGGTCACTTGATGAAAGATTAAAAATGGATTAATAGACTTAATATTGTTTAAGCACAATAACAACTGATTCACCCCCCCCCCCTCTCTGTTGCCTTAGTAATTTTAACATAGCCATGGTTGTAGATATGTTATTGCATAATTTAGGGTGTCTAATTTGTATTAGACTTCAACAAAAACTGGACAGCATGCCACCTATTCTGGTTTCCATATGTATGGCAGAACAAGTGGCTAGTTTTTCCATGTATATTGTTTTGATGATAATCTAAGGAAATATAACTTTTTATTTACAAAAAAAAAAATTATCTAAATTTATTTATCTGTAATACTATTGGCTCATTTTTTTAAAGTCTTATTGTAGAAATGACGGTGAGCACTCATGTGAACAGAGATTTCCTCTTCCCATTTTGTTTTTGGGCAGTGTATAGTTATTTAACATATCAAACATTTAATACTAATAAATATGAGAACTATTGCAATCTGTCTTCAAAAGTCGAGCCAAGACAAAACATAAAGGCAAGGCAAGACAAGGAAGCCCTTCTCACTTGTTCTGATCCTGGTCATTTACATCCCCCTCGCATCCACCCAAAGGATGCTTCGGAACCTTCATGGCGCTCTGTGGAGTGCCCTTTACCTTCGCCCCTGCCTGGATAAAATCAATCCAAACTCCATTCATTTCAATAAATTGGAAAAATAAGCTTTCAAATTCATGTTTAACCTGTTTAATTAAAAAAAAAACATTTTCTAATAAAATAATCAACTTGTTGCAAGAAGGAGTTAGTTCCTTCCTTCCCCTATTAGAATTTCTCCTTGGTAGTGTGAGTGGCCTAAAAGGCTTTTTTCGTTATCACTAAATCTAACAACAATCACCAAACATATCCTTTGCAATTTCAATTTGACAGAGACTACAATGCATGACAACACTTGTTAATTCCATTCTCACCAATAAAAGTGGGTTGTGATTTCATTATATACATAATTTAAATCCTAATTAGTAAAAACTAGTTTAATATTTCAATCTTTGTCAATAAACATTGTATAAAAAAAACTTACTTATATAATATATAAGTTACTTATTATATAACTTAGTTATAACAAGAAATATAACTAATTTATATATATATTATATAACTAAGAAAATATTTATATTTGGTTTTTATATATTACGTTATATTTTGTTATTATATATTTTATATAAAAGTTTTTATAGTAGATAATTTAAGGTGATTATATTATGATTTTAATTATCAATATAATAATATCATATAACTAACTCTTAAACTAACAACAAATTATATATAATAGCAAATTAATATCTAAATGTTTAGATTTTCACAATTTATCATATATTACTTGAACTTTTATATTTGGTTTGTATATATTATATTATATTTTGTTATTATATATTTTATATAAAAGTTTTTATAGTAGATAATTTAAGGTGATTACATTATGATTTTAATTATCATTATAATAATATCATATAACTAACTCTTAAACTAATAACAAATTATATATAATAGCAAATTAATATCTAAATGTTTAGGTTTTCACAATTTATCATATCGTTACTTGAAATTTTTTTGATGAACTTGTGGACACTTCACCCATTATAAAGACAAATAAAGTTGAAATAGTAATACAAATGAATGTTGGGGTTAAGATTTAAAAGTGAAAAATTATTGGATATTTGTCATAAAATAAGATTAAATTTATTGGTCAGTGGTTGTAAAATAAAATAAAATTAATCATGAATAAGTAAAATAATGAGAACTTGTGGACACTTCACCCATTATAAAGACAAATAAAGTTGAAATAGTAATACAAATGAATGTTGGGGTTAAGATTTAAAAGTGAAAAATTATTGGATATTTGTCATAAAATAAGATTAAAGTTGTAAAATAAAATAAAATTAATCATGAATAAGTAAAATAATGAGGTGGTCATTATGCAAAGTAATTATAGTAATAAGAAAACTATGATGAATTAACTCATTGTTGAAATATTATTCAAAAATATTAAGAAAATGAGAAATGGTCAAGCTAAAAACAAGCCATTAAATTCAAAAATATTAAGAAAATATAAAATGGAACGAGGGGAGGGGAGTTAAAAGTAAACGAATAACATTAAGAGGAAGGGGATAGTAATTAGATAGAAATATAATTAAACAAGAGTCAACAATTAATCTTATTTTACAAGGGTTATCCAATAGCATTATTTTTTATTATTAATTCAATTTTATTTCTTCTAGAGATGGAGCATCCACTCTAAACATTAAAACATTAGATGTTTCAAAAAACTTACATTTAGATTATCTATAGAAAATTCAAGTAACAAAATAAATAATATCATTTATTATATATATAAAAGAATATATTGTATTGTATAAGAATATAATTAACTTTTTTTTTTGTAAGTTAGAAATATTTTATTGCCTACTATGAAAAATCACATACAGTCTTAAAGTCCATGGATGATTGGACTGTCATGGAAGGAAACCAACCCAACGTAGAAAATGCTTAGACTACCCTAAAGGGTCAAAAAAAAATATAAACTTGCAACCATCATTTTGTTCTGCATAGTGTATATTGGCCTATAAACAATCTGCCATACTAATATCTAAAACTCCTAAATTGAAAACAAAATAGTATCAAGGACTTAATATGCTAGTAGCTCGGAGGAGAGACTTGATCATTCTGGGAGGAAGATCGGTGACCCATCGTCAGTGGAATAGGGACACGACACATAACAATATCATGTGCATGCATGTCAAGGACTGGAAATTGAAGATCAGAACTAGCATGCAAGGCCACAAGCTGTGAGAGGTGTTGATGCAGAAGCTCTAGACTAGACTTGAGGCCTCCCACATCTCTTTTCACTTCAAAGACCAGTTGCATGATCTCTTCATGTGAATTTGGATGACTCGGAGCATAATGAGAGGTTGGGGGCTCATCTGAGAAAACGGGAGTGGAGTGAGAGTGAGGGAGAGCCCTCCAAGTAGTTAGAGAATCTGTAGGAGGGACTCTGTGAATCGAGGAAGATCCCTTAGGAGTAGGGATAGGTTGATCATCTTTTCTCATTGCAAAATAATACTCATTGACCCACTCAACTCGACAAGCCCATATTTTTTCAGCTTCAGGCATAGAGATTCCACTACGTTCACCAAAGTTGTGAGGAGGTGAGTTGGGGACCCTGCTCTCATATATAATTCTCCCCTCCCTAGTGCCAAGTTCATTTCTCTCCATTCTACCACGAGTGTTACCACCTATCTTTGATCATCCCCTCTTCTTGATGCACAGCATACCACCCAAGAGAAATCCAATGGTGAACTTCCAATCTCAAACCGCCAAGCACAAGCAAAGAGAGTTGTAAATGGAAATTGGGCCCATATGAAAGCATCTCCCGTCATCGAGAATGTTCTCCCCATAAACCAAAGCAATTGATACATAGTAAATGTTGCAGTAATTGTGATCCAGATAGAGTGGATTTCCACCTCATTCAAAGTACCAACACCGATATGCCTATGACTCCTCCCACAATCTTGGTGATCTGGGTCATTAATATGCCAACTTTTGACATGAATTTGAACCTCCTTACCGCATCCTCATGGAGTGCCACACCCCCAGGTGTTAGAGTGACAGTTCTCAATTCACATGTATAATTAATCAGGCTGACAGCCCATCCAAGGGAAGAATATAACTAACTTACATATATTATAACTAACAAATAAATATTATATATAATAAAAAATATAATAATATATAAATAACAACAAATAAAATATAGTAACAAATAACAGATAATCACAAATTATATATATATATATATATATATATATATATATATATATATAATCATTTATTGTGTGTGTGAGGATATAAACTTTTCATTATTACTTTTAATCCTAATCTCATAACTCTATACTAACCCAATTTACTTAGCAAGTATCATTAATGAGACAATGTAAATTAATCTTTACTGGATAGCACCTCTAACTTAGTGTGACATGGCATGTGCTTTTACTATTTTAATATTTTCCTTAGGAGGTCCATTTTAGACCCCAAATTTTTGCATATATGACACCACATTATAGGAAAAATGTCTCGATTTAGAAGAAAAGGATCATGGGAAATGCATCATTCAAATAAATAAAATTGGCATAGATGCAAATGCCTCTCGTCTTCTTATTTTATATCAAAATAGGACTGAGACTCCATTCTGACTCCTTATTGAAATATAAGCTTTCCTACAAGTTTCTTAATATTTTCTTACTTAACTTTCTCTCTGTAATGTGGATTCATGTGGTATGGTCTCTTCTTCACAAGTTTTGCACTAGGGTTCAACTCAATCTTCTTCTTGTCCAAACATCTTATAACACCTTTCGTATTTGTAAAGCTTTGTGAAAATAGATATTGGTATTCCTTACTAGTTACACAATTTGTTTGATGATAGCTCCATCTAAATAATGTCTTATAGTAGCCATCATTGGTGCATCACAACACATGCTTTGTACCCTAAGGCCCACAAGGTTTCAAAGTGCACATGGTCTTAAATGGAAGTAAGAAATAACAACAAAGAGTGGAGGAATCAACAACTTAACAACCAATCTATTCAAAAGAAATGATGGACACAATACTACATGCAGACCTTAATGGAATATTAGTGGTTACAAAATATCATGTTCATTCCCTTGCTAAAATATATTTTCTATTCTAAGTCTTAGATAAGATTACAAAGTAAATCAAGCATGTGTATGAACTCCTTAACTCCTCTAAACCACTTGACCAACCACCCTGACAAGAAATCAAGAGGCCCCTTTGCTTTCTCTATGTGGCTAGGGCCAAAACCCATCTTTCTATGTCAAACTCCTCGTGAGTAATACATAGAACTTACTTTTCTTATGTCCTTCCTAACATATATCACCATGTTCATCCATTGAATGGACAATGGAATTTTTAGTCAATCCAACCCACGTTTCTTTGAAATATCCCTATAGGGATTCTGCATACTCTTCTCAGGCCACTCCTAACACCTCTTAAAAATCCCACTAGATGGTTGCAAGAATTTTGAACCAACATTTGTGATCCAAACATTAATCGTTCATGGTGTTATCTCCATTTCATCTAGATTGGATCATTATATAACTTTTCATATATCTTGGTACTTTTCGGGTGGAAAATTGGAGGAATTGGCTTGCAGGGCCCATTTCAATGACAGGTCTCAGTTTGGAGATTTGGGGTCTAGAATCTTCTAGAGACATTTTGAGGCATAAAATAGAATTTTTGAGGGTCAAAACTTTGCAGGCATAGTCAAACCCCTCAAAAATTTTCTATACATCAATACCTTTCCAATTGTGTGAAAATTACCTTAATCTAAGTTCATATTCAGAAGTTATGGTTCTCGCAAGTTGACCTACCTTGTTGACCACCATGGTTACTATCGAGTGGATACTACGTTAGCCTCCATTACTCACACATGTGGGGCTAGTCACATGTCGAATTTCAAAAATATTCTAGAAGGTATAAACCTTATCACTAATTGAGGGGTAAGGCGCGCAAAAACACTAACCCTAGACAACTATTAGGCTATGTTAAATACTGGGCTACTGGGACGAAAGGGGGTTACATTCCTTAGCATTGTACTTGTTCCATAGTTGTGCAAAGCATCTAGGAGTGGGATTTGAAAGCATAATTGAGGAAGAAGAGGATTTTGTAGCATCCATTTGTGCCATATTGTCAAAGGTAACTCCATAGCAAGTGCCTCTTTCTTTGCATTTACATTTCATAACTGAAGAAAAGAGATCAAAGCATAGGTCTCACCTTCTAGCTCGATTTTCTCCCATTTTAGGTTTGACAAGATAAATATTGTGTTCATTTGTGTGGATGGTGTGTTCAATTGCATGTTCTTTCATTTTTGTATTTCAATTATTTTCATAAATTTGAGCAACAACCTAGTGAAAGCAAATCCGATATCTAAGGAAATAAACTTGCATAATAAAATATTTCAGCATAATACAAGATATGTTGTGATGAAATGTTCCAATGGAACATCCATGGCAGTTTAAAAATCATATTGATATCATAGAAATTATCTTTGAGGGTTTTTGTGGGAAGTTGCATGATCTAGGAATTGGCTAAGGAAGTCACAAAATCCTAGCCATGCTAGATTAGTTCATTAATAACAACCCTCGAGATGTAGCATAAGAGAGATTTGTGAGATTGGAAAGTTGTTGATATCCTCATGGTAGCTTTAGCAAACAAGTTTGGACCTTTCTTGAAGGTTGGAGGCTCTAACTTACAAGTGGGGTCAGATGCGAAACTGGGATATAGTGAAGACCAAGAAAAGGAGTCGAAAAAATAGCTCAAGAAAGAGAAACTGAGTTCCGGTGCCATCACTACTTTATAACCTCTATTTAAAATGGAAGTGAAAATGGACATAAAGCCATAAAAAGGTAAGATCGATGTTGTTAAGTTGAATCATCAGTTGAAACTAGAGGACTATGCATTAAGTTGGTGGGAAATCCACAAGAAAACACTTAGGTTAGAGGGTGATCCACCATTAACTAAATGGGAGGCGTTAAAAACCCTCATAAAGTCCCAACTTTACCCTATTGAGTATGTAGAGGACCAGTGGATCCATTGGCATCACTTTAGGTAGAGGCAAGCGAAAAGTGTGCAAGAGTTCACCACCAAGTTCAAGAACATGGCTATAATGTTGGGTATCTCTCACAAGAACACATACATACTCCTCAAGTATATGGGCGGTCTACATAGTCACTTGCGAAAGCAAGAAATTATCTTAAAACCTAGGACTATTGATGAGGCCTATGTGCAAGCACAATACCTAAAGAACACAGGCCATAAGAAAGGACAACCAAGTGGTTATAAATAGAAAGACCACCAAAATGTTTCAAAGGAGGTGAAGAAGAAGTGGAAAGGAAAAGAAAAGAAAATGACGGCCACTGCACATTAGTGCAATGATCCAAACAACCATTGCAACCATTTTAATAGCGATGGTCATAATGAAGATAAGTGTTGGAAACTGCATCCATATTTAAATCCAAAGAACTATAAGAAGGATGCAAAGAAGGAGAACCTACTAGGCAGGGATTCAAGAAACTAGGTAGAGAGAAGCTCAGATGTGGATGAAAATATTGTCTTCACCTCAATGTAGAAGGAGGTGAATCTAAGTAGCCTTTATAACAAGGAAGAGAAGGAGATGACTAAAATCTTCCACATCAATATCTAGGTCAAAAAGACCAAGGTAGATGCTCTATTTGATTATAGTTCACGAGACAACTTCATCATATATTATTTGTTCAACAATCTTGGGTTGCAGGTTCATGATCATATAAGCCCATATCCATTTGGATATGTGAATAAGGATGTAGAGATCAAAATCACTAAACAATGTAAGATGAAGTTTGTTATAAATGTAGATTTTACTAATGAAGTGGAGTTAAAGGTAGTGCCCCTTGACATGTGTGGTGTAGTGTTTGGAAGCCCCTACATGTATATGAGGGGTGTGATATTCATGTGGAGAGAAAACCAATACCACCTAATCAAGGATACGAAGTCTTACATCATTAACACACACAAAGGTAATGTTACCTCCCATGCCTAGGGGTAACTAGAGGAGATCGTGTCTTGAGGCCCACAATGGAGAACATGATCTCGAACATGATGATGATCAGCATGTCCATGGATGGCATCCCAATAGCCCCCCTCATTCACCTTTACCACTATAGGTCAACCAAGTCTCATCACATTCAAACAATATGGGAGATGGTAAGCCATTGTCACCAAGAGGTATGTTAGTCCTTCTTTTATGAAAAGTTATGTGCTTAATTTGTCAGGCATGTGGATGAGGATCTTTGGTTGAAGTTGGATAATGGATCGTTGGTTTGGAAAATTGTGTCAATTTCCTTATTTCACCTTGGTACTCAAATTTTGTTCCCTAGTCCCATGTTGTCATCCCCCAAGGAAAAGGAGTAATATTGGGGGGGCATTGTTCCATTTCCCACCATACTTAACACTTTCCATCCTAGATCCTCTCGTAGTGTACTAAACTTTGGCTATGGGTCATGGTCCATTATCTCATGAGAAGAGGGGATAAAGGCCCAAAGGTTGTTTTGCAGTTGTTGCTAAAAGAATAAGAAAATGATGCTAAAGAAAGAAAGGAATATAGCAAATAAGGACTAATAAAATCCAGTCCAAACTTGAGCTCTACTATTTCAGTGCACGTCCTGGTCCCAAATGTTGACATTTGGACAACATAGGGAAGACATTCTTCTAGATTAATAATTAATAATTACTAAATAATATATATAATAAGTAATAATAATAATAAATAGTTAATTATTATCCAAGGGACACATCCTTTCATGGATGGTCACCATATGTTTTCTATATATGGAAAATTCATCATTGTAATGAAATATCGATCATATCATCTCATAAAGAAAAACCAACATGGTATCAGAGCATGATTAGGCTTGAATCCCTCACAGGAGGGCCCACGAATGATTGGGCTTGACTCCCTCACAAAAGGGCACAAGAATTTATTGGTCAGACCTAGCCTTTTGGCTACAAGTATTTTGGAGGTTGTCACTTACACGCAATATTGATGATTCGGATCTCTTTGGTAGATTGAATCGAGGATTTGATTTAAAGATCGAATTAATGTGCAGATATGTATATCAATATCATGGGTTCCAAGAAACAACGTATGGATATTGATGGCCACACTTATTTACAATTCCAAGAACAATGTGAGGTGGAAGGTTTTGGACATCGAAGACACTTTCATGTCCTGTATGAATGACCCGTTCATCTTTGGAGGGATTTTATACTGGGTCGTGAAGTCGAAGAGGCAGGGAAAAAAATGGTGATTCTTTTTAGCATGGAATATGAGGCATGTGAGAAACCCATTTTGTTGGATGAGAGATGCTTATGTCTCCTTTGTATAGAGTTTGAGAAACAATTGTTCCTTATATGTCAAGGGATTATATATCAAGGGAGCGTGGATAAAAGCGCATTCCATTTGTAGAAATTGGACATGGATACGCGCAGTGCTACCTAGGTTAAGAGTGTTAAGCATCCAATGCCCCATGGGATTTTGTTTGCTTGTTATGTGTTCAGAGGTGAGGATGTCTTCTATGTGGGCTACCAAAACAATCAGTCAGCTTGTAATGTGAATAATGGAAAATGGCATCGGACAAGATTTTTTCATCCTAATTTATTGAGACGGCCTGAACGGGAATCCAGTAGTAAAATGTTTAAGCCTGAATGGGAATCTGGTAGTAGATTGTTTAAGCCTAACCTCTTTAGGTTTGATGGAAATGGTCAATTATGGGATTCCTAATCAATGTGGGATAGATCCTTCACACAATGCACCCCCAATGTGGGTAGATGCTGATCCAATGTGGCTCTATGAGGGAGAAGCACTAGTCAATTTCTTCCCATTAAATCGTATAGACTAATGACAAGGCATAGAGAGAGCCATAGCCAATGGAATTGCTCCCAGTTGTGTTCATGGGTTGCTATATACGTTCACCTAAATTATTTGGTTGCTTAATGCACTCTATGTGAGATCTATAGAAATTGACTAGAAACTTATGAACTTAGAGATGTTTGAGGCAGCATTATGAGACATTCTCCCCAGAGGGTCCTATGTGGAATAGTAGGGGGGAATGTAGATTGCATCCTAACGTGCCTCAAATGGTTAGATGAAGGAACCAAGACATTGGTTTCATGAGGAAACCTCGATATGTCTTGGGAGACATTAGCTCCATGAGGGAACCTCGATGTGTCCTAGAGAAGACATTGGTTCCATGAGGGAACCTTGATATCTCTTATACATTTTTTCCATGAGGGAACCATGAGATGCCTAGTATGGAAACAGTTCATGAGTGAAGGCTGAGGTTGGAATCTTTAGGATATTTGGGTGTCCAGTATGCATTCATGTACCCAAGGAGAAAAGGACCAAGCTAGACCCTTTAGGCAGAAAGGGTACATTTGTGGGGTACAATGAGTCTTTGAAGGCATAGCAGATATACATCCCTGGTCAAAGATATCTTGAGGTGAGAATAGATGTTACCTTTGAGGATGAGGTAGCCTTCAAGATATATAGAGGATCTCACATGGAGATTGATAGTGAGAGACATGACGAGATGGTGCCTTCTCCCCCTCACCCTCCAACAGTTCAGAGGGAGATAGTTGAGCCTATTGATCCAATTGATCTCGTTGATCTTGTAGCTTCAGTTGATGTTCCCGGAGATATTGCAGTAGGTCGGAAGAGACCTACATGGGCTCGTCAGACTCTATAGGAGGCAGAAATACATGCATCTCCTTGTGGTACCTTCCAAGAGAGAAAGAGACCTCATAGGTATTCATGTTATGCCACAAATATGAGCCACATCATTGATTATAATCATTTCTCTTATGAGGAGGGATCTAGTCAGCTAGTATGGAGAGATGTCATGATGGAGGAGTATCATTCCATCATGAAGAATGATGTGTGGTATATTGTTATGATACTTGAGGGGAAGTCTGTAATGACTTCCAATTGGATCTATAAGATCAAACACACAGCTGATGGAAGCATCGAGAAGCACAAAATGAGATTTGTTTCTAGAGGATTCCTTCAGCTGGATGGAATAGATTATGAGGAGACATTTTCTCATGTTGCTCGATACACTTATATCTAGACAATTATTTCCCTTACAACATCCATAGGTTTGAGACTACATCAAATGGATGTGAAGACAACCTTTATCAATGGAGAGATTGACTAAGAAGTATACATTGAGCAACCATATGGTTTTGTGATACATGAGAAGGAGTCTCATGTGTGCAGGTTTAAGAAGGCCATGTATGGAATCAAGCAAGCACCTCAAGCTTGGTATGTGAGGATTGATGGACATCTGATGAGTTTGGGCTTAAACAAAAAAAAAATTGATCCCAACCTACACAACAAGACTGTGAATGGTGAGTCCCTAATTTTGGTCCTCTACATTGATGATTTGTTCCTCACTGGTACAGAGAGCCTTATTGTTGAATGCAAGTATGCATTGGTCCTTGATTTTGAGATGAAGGACCTTGGTATGATGCACTACTTCTTGGGACTAGAGGTGTGGCAGAGAATCGATGAGATCTTCCTAAGTCAGGGGAAGTACACAGTTGAGATATTGAATCAGTTTGGGATGTGAAACTGTAAGTCCATGGCTACACCAATGGTGACAAATCTGAAAAAACTAAGTATGTCTTATTCTAATTCTGACAAGATTGATCTGACCCTGTACAGACAGCTGATTGGATCATTGATGTATTTGGTTAACACCAGACTAGATATTTTCTATGTAGTGAGTACACTTAGCCAGTTTATTAGTCAGATGAGATGGGCACACTAGATTGATGTGAAGCATGTGTTGAGATACCTAGGAGGCACAGTTGGACTTGGTTTTGGATATACTTCCAGTATTGACATAAGATTGTAGGGATATATTGACTCTAATTGTGCAGGGAGTGTAGTGGACAGGAAGAGCACCTATGGGTGTTGCTTCACTTTGGGATCTGCCATGGTTTCCTAGTGCAACAGGAAACGGACTTATGTGGCTTTGATAAACATAGAATCAAATTACATTTCATTGAGTGTGGCAGTTCACGAAGCAATGTGGCTTCGCAGTCTCCTTGCATATTTATTTGGACATGTGTTGGATACCACCATTATTCATTGTGATAACCAGAGTTGTGTGAAGCTCTTAGAGAATCTAGTGTTTCATGAAAAATCAAAACACTTTGACATCAAGTACCATTACATCCGAGACATGGTGCAGAGGAAGGCAGTACTAGTGCAGTACCTTCCTACAGATGAGTAGGTTGATGATGTTCTTACCAAACCCCTTACCAGGATGAAGTTCGAGTAATTTCGTGACAGAATTGCCATGGTAAAGAATGCCTCCCTCGGTGAGAGGGAGTGTTGATGTTTTCAACGTCTTGAGACATTCTCCAGATCGTACTCCTATGTGACTAAGTTGAGTTGATATGTGAGGACACTTATCCAAGAAGGGATAAGTGGGTTTGGGATTATATCCCAATGTCCCTTGTGGAGAGCACATTATGACATGTTAAGGGAGTTGACCTTGACATCACACACTATGGGGAGGTGACCCTAGTGTTTTTAGAGGGAGTAGCCTCTAGAAGTCCACATGGGAGTGCCATGTGTGATAGACATTCTCCAAATCATTCTCCTCAATGACTGAGTTGAGTTGATCTATAAGGACACTTATCCGAGGAGGGATAAGTGGGTTTGGGCTTATATCCCAACGTCCCTTATGGAGAGCACATGAGGACATGTCCCTTGTGGAAACACATGAGGACACGTCAAGGGAGTTGACCTTGACGTCTCACACTATGGGGAGTTGACCCTAGTGTTTCTAGAGGGAGTAGCTAGAAGTTCACATGGGAGTGCCATGTGTGACAGACCTTTTGTTACTACAGTGGTTGTGTACCAYTRGCRGATACTGTGTGTCTCTRGATAGTAGTTGTGTGCTACTACAGTGGTTGTGTACCACTGGCAGATACTGTGTGTCTCTGGATAGTAGTTGTGTGCTACTACAGTGGTTGTGTACCACTAGTACTRAYTGTGTGTCACTGGAAAATAGTTGTGTGCTACTAGTTGATTACAGAGTAGTTAGTGGACTACTAGATGAAGACATCATGGAAATATACCTCCCTAGCTAAGAGGGAGTKTTGATGTTTCAGAATCGAGCGAACCTTCTCCTAGGTTGGKCTACAGASCACGAGAGATAGGATACATTCATCATGAAGGTGCACTTGTGGTAAATGGGTCCAGGTGTAGTCCTTAATTGATCATGACAAGGAATAATATGGACTCAAGTTATTTTCCATGTGTCAGTTAGCATCGGGATAACATTCACTCACAGGTGTGTACCTGTGGTGAACGACCTTGGTGTGGTCTTTGTCATAATCATGGTTATTTGAAAAGGAATGATAAAAGACTTAAGATTCTAGATGATATCACATGCGGACCCAGAGTGAGCCTGATCTTAGAGAGAGTCAGTTGGTTGAGAGGGAGAGTCACAAGGAGAGTTTTCCCTCGATTCAGGTGGGAGAGAGACATCTCCAAGGACTAATAGATAGGTGTCATGATTCAGGGTGAAGTTTGTATACTTCAGATACAAACTTGGCATGATGCAGAATGTCTCCCTCATTGAGAGGGAGTCTTGATGTTTGCACAACATCGGGAACACATTCTTCTAGATCAATAATTAATAATATAATTATTAATTATTAAATAATATATATATTAAGCAATAATAATAATAAACAGTTATTTATTATCCAAGGGATGCATCCTTTCATGGATGGTCACCATATATTCTCTATATATGGAACACTCGTCATCGTAATGAAATATCGATCACATATCATCTCATATAGAAAAATAAACACCAAATACCAATGCTAAAGCTTGAAACCTTATAAAAGGGGACTTGCAAATATAATAAAAGGGATTGGAAAGATGGTTGATACAGGTATTTGGGAAAAATAACACCTAAATATGAGGTAACTCAAGAGAAAGCACAACCTCCACAAAGTCGCTCATAGAAATGGATTCATTGACACCATAAGCCATGAAGTAAGCCTTGAAACCATATCACTTTCATACTTACAATTGATGGTTTTTTACTTTCCCTTGTCACTCTCGAGACCTATCCCTCTACCTGTGTTATTTTACCTCATGTCTAGGTGGCACATCTAATAGGGTTGGATGAAGGTCCTTCTATACTTAAACTTGGAAACTCACATGGGGTCTTGGGCTAGTGAGATGTTTGAAGGGGATACTAAGGTGAATTATCTTACATGTCTTATGTCTTAAGTTACAACTAACTTTGCATCTATTAAGGACTAATTTCAAATATGAACTTTGGCTAACCTTGTTTTATACTTTGATTTGTTTGGATGGCCCTAACATGGTTCTTGAGGAACATCTTGGGGCTTGTACCTAAGACATTGTGCCTTTATTTATAGGACCTTAGCACATTTGATGGAGAGCGGTGAATCATCCAGTGACTCACAATCCTCATATATTGGCTCTCACATTCTCATAACCTTGAACGATGGACATATGGGCTTGGTATCAGTCGATATAGTCATGATGGCACATGTATGGGCTAGAATCCCCACAAGCTAGGCATATTACCCAAGGGTCTATTTATCTACAAGATGGAGGTCACTACAACAGTAGTGGCTCATAAATTATTCAGAGATGCAATTCAACACTTCTCTCCTTGGGTGCAACACATTGAGGCCCTTGATGTCACCCCTTTGACCTTGACATCACCCTCTAGGGTTTGATGGATGGATGGGTACCTAAGATGATTTGGCATTAACTTGGGTAAGGAGACACCTCACTTGACATGTGCTTCACCTGGGAGGATTCCACTTGTCCTTTGAAGGCTTGACATCACTCTCTTAGGCCTTGATGTCACACACGTGTGGGCATTTTGATATATTTTTGCATTTATTACACATTGTAAAGGTTAAATGAGGGGTTGACCCCACTTTTATTATGTTGTTGAAAAATTATGTGGACAAATATGTGAGGTTATCCTTATATAAAAATGCTAAACCTCACTTTCATTTTATCATAATATTTTCACTCACCATTTGTGGGTGATTTCTGAAATTTTTGCCCTCTAATGGTTACTAGCTCTTCTTCTCTCATGTGCTTGGCTTGGAAAGCTCTCTTGTGGATGGATTTGCTGATTTTTTATGAATATTTCTGCAATTAGGGTTACATTCTCTTGGTTTCTCGGATGAAGTAAGTAAATTTATCTAATTATTGTTCATGCTATTAATGTTTATGGTGAAATTGTTAATTTATTGCAAGAAGTCTTGTTTGGTGAAACCCTAAGAGAGGAACATAAGTGCCTCTTCCTCTCACAATGTGATATTTATCTAAAATTGGTTAATTATCCTTTCTAGGGTTAGAACCCTAAAACCCAAAAGTTCTATCACTTTAGGATGTTAGCCCTAGATTTTTTATCTTTGACCTAGTTGAAGCTATGAGAAGGGAGGAACAACTTCTAGGGCCCAAATGTGCTTGCACCTAAGGGCTTAGATCCTGCCTCATGGTTTCAAGTAGGCCAATATTCAATCTTAGTTGCATTTGAAAGACTCCATAACCCTTAAAAGGATCTAGCCTCAAAGCATTCTCATGGTGAATTGATTAGTGAACTCACTCTCTCAATACTCTCAAGCATTCTACTAACTATACTTACACTAACATTGGCAAAGTCACTAGATATTTTGTTGATGTTATAAATGGTTTGTTATAGCCATCTAAATCACCTTAATTTGTTGCATACACTAATATAGAGTTGCCTTAACTCACTCAGAAATAACCATCAAAAATTGGATAATATTCTCTTGGGTGTATGCTAACTTTTCTTAGTCAATTGTTGTATTTCTAAATATTATTTATTGTTGTTGTTACAAATTAATTTTTTCTATTATAATATTGATTTATTGTTGCAATTTGAAACAACAATGGAAATATAACTTGTCTAGTGTGTAGAAGAGGTTTTTATTGCATACTTGACCTGGAAATCATTATATATCTGTTGTAAAGTGTTCTTCTTTAGGGCAGCTACCAAAACATCTTCATACCTCTTCTATTTCCTTGGTGATCAAGATAGGGGAAGGTAGGCTTGGATACTAAACTTGTTAATTGATCCCTTGAGGTCACCAGGGAAGCCTCCCTTATGGTGGACCTCTTCCATCACTAAAATGATGTAAGTCCCTACTTAGGTGACATTGGTAGTTTATTCCATACTTACGCATGATTTGAGGATCTTGTGTTGGGATTTGCACAAGTACAAATCCTGTGATAATATTTTGACATCATTTTTGAGAAGGATTGAGTCATTCTCCTCAACGATATATATTTGGTAATATTTTCTTGAATCCCTTATCTTACAAGTTTACCTAACGAATCCACTGAGGGTAGTTCCCTCACCTTCATTTGATGATTCGGGGGGGTGATATAGCGACTCCACTGATATATTCTAAGGTGTCATCCTGATCACAACTTTGTGATATTGTGTATTTTCAAGTGACGGAATCATGAACCATGGGATTTTCATGAAGGTATCCATTCATTGATGTTGATAATATTCTCGGGTACCCTAATCACAGGCTCTCATAATGGACTAATAATTTTCCAAATCATGATGGTGATAGATCCTCGGTTGTTACCTATGTTGAAAATTTGTAAGATACACAACAATATTAAAGTTGATACATGAAGATGTGCAGATATTGTTTTTTTTGGGTAACATATTGATCAAGATACGAGTGTGGCTTGAAAAAAATCTCAAACCAAAAAGTGTATCTTCCCTTGTACATCTTACTTCAAAATTTCTTGAATATTGGGGTTCGAGCTATCAAACACCTAAAGACACCATTTGAGAACTTGAGGTGGCCCTTCAAGAAGAGGAAACCTTCGAATAAGAAGACATCTATGAAGCACAATGTGGAGACTTATTTGAAAGGTTGAAAGAAAGCATTAAAGAAGATCAGAGTTTTTTGAAGAAATTGGTTGATTGTTGCGAGGATGTACATTTGTTGATTGACATTTGTTCTCAAAGACAAGAAGAGCATGACCTCATAGTTGAGCGGTATGTGCAATGTTTTGAAGTCTCGATAGAGTAAGAGCTTGCTAAGGCATATTTTTTAGTGAAGACACTATGTGCCAACATACGAGAGAAGTATGACCAACCTTAGGTTTTATATAAGATATTGGATTTAAATGTAGATGGGTAAGAATGGAATGACCCTAAAGAAGATAAAAACATCAACGAAGTTCCCCCTCCAAACGTTGAAGAATTTATTAATGATGAACCTCCATTTCTTGAGCATGCCCTGGATGAAGAAGATTGCACATCCCCAAGGAAAGAACCTAAGGAAGAAGTCTACAAAGAGGGTCACCAATCCCTTGAAAAGGAGAAAGATTTACCTCATGATTTTAATGAAGACGATGGAGACCTGATTGAAGAACGAGAACCTAAAGAGGTGAATCATGAGGAATATCACCAAATACATGAACATGAGTTTCCTTTTGAATATGTAGAAGAAGAACACTTTGATGAAACACACCATGTTGAATACCTAATCCACAAAGAGGCTCCTCGTGAAGATGAATCAACATTATTTGCTCCTCCACTTGATGAAGTCATCCAAGCTTTCATTCCTCATGCACATGAAGAAAAGAACATGGTAAGTTACACTCCTTTCCAAGTTTTAAATGTTGCTTTACTTTATGATTTGAAAAATGAAGAAGTGTTGGAGGAACCCTTGGATGCATTGAGCCCTTCATGTTATAATAAAAGTGATGATGAGATTGACAATGTTGATGATTTTATACATGTTGGGAGGAGTAAATGGGATGTGACTTGTTATGGCTTTAATGGAGATCCCATTTATGATATTGAAGGTTGTTTTCAATTTTTTTCATTAGAACAACCATATGTGATTGCTAATGATTCGGATGTTTGGAAAAAAGAAGATGACATGATTACAAATTTGTTCCAACCACCCAAGGATGACTTAGTGAAACATTCTCATGATGATTTTTGTTCATATCTTGGTGGGTTTGATACTCATTCTTTTGAGCACTTAGACTTATTCTACAAAGAATATTTTCAACCATTGTTGTACTCTAACTTTAATGAGGGTAAGGACATGATTGGTCTAGAGCAGGATTTTTGTGATGATAGTTTCCAATATTCTCCTTTTTCACTTGTTATAGATATGGTTGGGAATTTTCCTTTTGGTACTCACTCACCCATAGGACAAAGATGTTTTCAGCCCATGGTTTGTTGTAGGCCTTTTCAGTTTCACACATAAGATCAACAAACCTTTGGTTGGGAGAAAAAAAAAAATCTCTAGGCCTAGTTTGATCCCTTACTCTTCTCTCTCTTCTTCCATGGGCAACCTTAGAGTTTTAATTGGGTTCCTTCTCATCCCTTCTAAATGTTAGAGTGTCATCCTAGTAGTTGAGGATGGGGATCTGTCTTTTCCCGATTCTTTTGGCCTTGTCCTGGGATGGATAGGGCAGGGTTGTGGTGATGCCTTCTTGCATGATTTTGTCCCTCTTTCCTGACTCATGACTTATTTTTTCTTGACTTATACTTGTTTTGGTTTATGATGAAGAAAAAGGGTAGATATTTAATACAATGTTGGGATGGTTTCATTGGTTACATGATTATACCTATCATTTTGATATAGCATAGATTAGTGTAGGCTAGGTAGTTATTTGCAACTTGCATTTCATTTGTATATATGTTGCATTTTGCATTCATGCTAGTACAATCTTGCATATTTATTATATATTTCATTTTCATTTGTACATAATGAATACATGTTAGGAAATTTCATTTAATCATTGAATATTATTTCTTTATCATTTCATAGATAAGGAAAAATTTATTTTTAGCATGGTTTTGGATTTATCACTAACAGTTGGTGGATCAAATCCACTGGAAGATACTTCTAAAGATTGTTGTCGTTTGAAGTGGGTGCAAGATTGCAAGACTTGGAAAACCATAGATGTTGGGGTTCTCATGCGCTCTATGGTGAGCACATTCCCCCATGTTGGAGTTAGATGTTACCCCCCATGCCTAGGGCTAACTAGAGGAGATCATGTCTAGAGGCTCATAACAGAGAACATGATCTCGACCATGATGATGATCAACATGCCCACTAATGGAAACCCAACAGCCCCCCTCATTCACCTTTACAACTATAGGTCAACCAAGGCTCATCACATTCAAGAAACCCAAAGTATGGAAGATGATAATCCATTGTAAACATGAGGTATGTTAGTCCTTATTTTATGCAAAGTGTTGTGCTTAATTTGTCGGGCATGTGGATGAGGATATTTGGTTGAAGTTGGATAGTGGATCACTAGTTTGGGAAGTTGTGGCAGTTTCCTTGTTTCACCTTGGTGATCATCTTATGTGCCCTAGTCCGATGTTTTCACCTATTGATATTATGGTAGATTTAGGAGGTATCAACCTCCATTGTGACCTTTGACAAGATTAGAATATTCCGGAAGCAAGAAAAGAAGTGAATGTAACCCTAGAAGAAATGTCAGCTAAGAGAGATAATTAATATGAATTAATTAGTACCCAGAATGAGAAGTTGGCCCAGGCAGTCTGCCAGACCTAGTATAAATATAGAGTGCTAGTCTTCACTTTACACACTCTTCTCATATCGCAGAAAGACACTTGTGCACACTGCATTCTGGTAGTCTTGTGCGCAATTCCTGGAGAAGGTGTTGCCACCAGTTATGAAGTCTATTGTTTCTATCTATCTAGGTTGGACTCTCTGATCAGCTTTGGTTAATTCTTTCTTGGTTCATTAGCCTTGCTTGGCTATTGATTTGCTACCAGGATTATTCTCTCTGTCAAGGTCAAAGGTGCTCGGGGGTGGCTTCGGCTTTTGGTTGGGTGACAATAGTGATATTGTCTATGGTTAAACTAGCACATTCTAACAAGTTATGGGCCCACACCTCCTTCATTTAGTCTAAGTGTTGAAAGGAAGCATAGAAATACTAATCTCGTTGAAGAACTACCGCTAGGGTTTACTATCAAGATCAACTTCCAAGACACTGCCACTAGGGTTACTAGTAGGAGCAGTTGCAGAAACCCTAAAACCTCGATCCAGCACCTTATGATGGAACATCTCGCTCAAGAAGAAGGTATTCAAGTACGCCTTAGTCCAACACATCTCTTGGCACTCTTAGAATTCAGAAACGTCAAATTTTAAGTTTTGGATCAAAGTGTGACCAGTCACCAGTCAACCGAAGTCATGAATGAAAAGACTAGTCATCTACACTACTTATCACTCACAGGAACGATTGAATATGACATGTGGATACTTGAAAGTGGAGCTTATAGGCATATGATGAGAGATCAAGCCAGACTCTCAAATCTAAATGAAAGTAAGACATCGTACAAGGTAGAGCTTGGAGACAAAATCACTTACCCAATCAAAGGATTTGGACAAGCCTCCGTCAAATTGAAAACAGGTAACAATGTTCATTTGAGCAATGTCTTATGTGTACCTGATTTAGAAAAGAATCTTGTATCCATATCTTGCCTAGAAGATAAAGGAAACATAATAGCTTTTGTATATGGAAAAGTGTTATCTTGGCATAAAGACTCTAGCATAGAGAATGCTAGTGTTATTGGAACCCGTGAAGGAAATCTATATAGACTACTAGAAAAAAATGAAGAATCTCTTGTACACGCCGAAGTCAATCCCAATGAACTTTGGCACAGAAGGTATGCTCACATTAACTATCAAGCATTACCTTTTCTCAAAAATATGCTTGAAGGAATACCAGAATTACAGTCTACACATGAAGGAATTTGCAAAGGATGTGCTCTTGGAAAGAATATCATGAAACCATTCCCAAGTAGCAACAATAGATCTTAGGAGATTCTAGATCTAATACATTCCGATGTTTGTAGTCCGATGCCAATCAAATCTCTAGGAGGTTCTCTTTACTATGTAATCTTCATAAATGATTACTCAAGAAAGACTTGGTTATATCTCCTAAAGACAAAGGACGAAGTATTCAGCAAGTTTCAAGAATTCAAAGCAGAGATAGAGAACCTCACAAACAAGAAAATCAACACCTTGAGAACAGATAATGGAGGAGAATACACATCAAAGAAATTTTTTGTCTTTTGCAAATCGGCAAGGATTAGGAGGGAGATGATTGTTCCTCATAATCCTCAACAAAATGGTGTAGAAGAAAGGAAGAACAGATCTATTGAAGAAACCGTGAAGGAAATACTAAACGATCAATGTTTATCTATGTTTTTATGGGGAGAAGTAGCCATGACAACAATATATGTTCAAAATAGAAGTCCTCCCCGCATATTGAAGGATATGACTCCAGAAGAATCCTTCTCGGGAAAGAAACCTAATTTGGAAAACCTAAGAATATTTGGATGTCCTTTATACTCTCACATTCCCAAGGATAAAAGGAATAAATTAGAACCCTCAGGAAAGAAGGGCATATTCGTGGGATATAGTGAATCATCCAAAGCCTATAGAATCTACTTCCCAAAACAACATAAGATTGAAGTCAGCAGAGACGTGACCTTCAATGAAATGATGGCTTTCAAGAAATCCATAGAAGAAACTATAGAAGAATAAGAGTATGAAGAGCCTATTGAAGAAGGCACATGTCTTCCAGAAAACTAGAATGAAGAAAAGGAACAACTTGATCATTCGATGAAACCATGTGAGATCATTGAATTAGACACTGTACCTAAGACCAAGAAATGACCAGCTTGGCTTGAAGCTACCCTACAATAAGCATAAAGACTCGAGGCCCCAAGTGGAACCTTTAGAAAAAGTAAGAAGCCCAAGATATTCTCCAGCTATTCAGCATGTATGACAAAGCTTCTAGATGAAGAAACTACCACATTTGAAGAGGCAGTTTAGTAGAAACAATGGAAAGAAGCCATGATAGAAGAACACCAATCCATCATGAAAAATGGTGTATAGGAAATTGTGCCTAGACCTAAAGAAAATTTAGTAGTAACTTCAAAATGGGTATATAAGATCAAACATGCAGCAGACGGGAGCATGGATAAATATAAAGAAAGGTTCATAGCCAGAGGGTTCTCACAAAAGGAGGGAGAAGACTGATGAAACATTTTCTCTGGTTTCCAGATATACTTCTATCAGAGCTATCATGTCTCTTGTTGCTTCCATGGGATGGATTTTACATCAGATGGATGTAAAGACAGCTTTCCTCAATGGAGCAATCGAAGAAGAAGTATACATTGGACAACCACAAGGGTTTGAAGTACATTCTAGAGACACTCATGTTTGCATACTAAAGAAAGATTTATATGGACTCAAGCAAGATCCAAGATCTTGGTATGCCAGAATAGACAGCTACCTAATGAGACTTGGTTTCTCCAAAAGTCATGTAGATCCAAATATTTACTACGAAGTCATGAACAATGCACCTGTAATTCTACTGCTATATGTCGATGATCTATTCCTAACAGGCAAAGAGTCTCTCATCATCCAGTGCAAAAAGGAACTAGCTTTTGAGTTTGATATGAAAGATCTTGGTCTCATGCATTATTACTTGGGACTAGAAGTATGGCAGAAGCATGGTGAAGTATTCCTTGGACAAGGAAAGTATGCAATAAATATTCTTCAGATGTTTGGAATGACCACAGATATAAGAAAAATAAGATATTCAGATTTTGATCCAGTAGATCCATCACTATATCGACAATTGATTGGGTCATTGATGTATTTGGTAAATACTCGACCAGACATTTGCTTTGCCATGAACACACTAATCTAGTTCTAGGTGGAACCTAGATATGAACATTGGACAGCTACAAAGCATGTTCTAAGGTATATCCATGGGACACTAAACTATGGTTTACTATATACATCATCCAGTGATATACAGCTTCATGGATTCACAGATTCAGATTGGGCAGGAAGTGCAGAAGACATAAAAAGTACTTCAAAGATGTGTTTCAGCTTGGGCTCCGCTATGATATCTTGGGGCAGAAGGAAACAGAATTCTGTCGCACTCAGCACAGCAGAAGCAAAATATATCACAACATGCGAGGCATGTACAAAAGCAATATGGCTGAGAAAGTTGATTTCTGGATTATTTGATCAGGTTCCAGATTCAACCATAATACACTGTGACAATCAGAGTTGTATAAGGCTATCAGAACACCCAGTGTTTCATGAATGGTCAAAACACATTGAGATCAAATACTACTTTATTCAAGATAAATTCCAGGAAGGATAAGTAAAGCTCTAGTATATCCCCACAGATGAGAAAACAGCAAATATCCTAACAAAGCCTCTGTCCAGAACAAAGTTTGCATATTTCCGAGACAAATTGGGATCGTGGAAATAACTCCCTTAGTTGAAAGGGAAGAAATGACACTCCAGGTTGGGAGGGAGCATTGACATATCATTGAATTGAGGAAAGTCATTTTCAAGTTTGAAAAATGGTCCAGCTTGGGAAGTTTCTTTCCAGTTCGGAAAGTGGTTGAGATTTCTAACAAAGAGGCATTTTTCCAGTTCAGAAAATGGTCCAGATCGAACGGTCATTTTCATAATGAAAGTGGTTTGATGGATTGTTGATGTACCATAGACAATGATTTCCCATTGAGGTTAACATTGGGAATGGTCTAGGACAGTCTCTCTTCTTGATGGTCACTCTTAGTAGTGGTCAAGAAGACTGGTCTGCCTCGCCAGACAGTCATTCTTTCGAAGCTCAAAGTTGTGATCAGTTTCGAAGAATGGTCTGTTTTGAAGGTTGGAGGAGGCCAGTCATTTCCTTAGGAAATGGTCCAAACAGTCATTCCCTAGGGAAGATTCATTCTCTCTAGGTTGCACTTTGTTTATTGCCGAAGGAATGGCCCAGATAAGTGAATGGTCCAGGTTCAGCAATCAGGGACAGGCATTCCCTAGGGCAGACTCATTCTCTCCAGGTTGCACTTTTTTTAGTGCCGGAGGAATGGTCCAAGATCATAAATCAAGACAGTTATTCTTCCTTTCTTGAGAAGAATAGTCCAAATAGCCCATCATTGATGTTCTACTATGAGGGAAGATGCTCTTCCAGATCTCACAGATGTGAGTGGAAGAATGGCCCAGATGACTCAGTTTATATCATAACATTGTTTTTGTGCAGGTTGATATCAATTGATATGATTAGCATGGAGACTGTATGTCTCCAGACAATAGAAGTATGGTATTGTTCCACTATTTGTGACTATGTGTCACAGATTGAGTAGTTGTGTACTACTATGGATAAACACGGTTGTGTTCTATCACTTGACATTGTACCAATTGTCATGGATATTATCCAGATGGATAATAATGACGGTGCTCTTGATGCTACCAGTTGAATGGTTTGTTTGTGCTCAAGCCCATTATTAGTTATACCTCCCTAGATAGGAGGGAGTGTTGATATTATGGTAGATTTGGGAGGTATCAACCTCCATTGTGACCTTTGACAAGATTAGAATATTCCGAAAGAAAGAAAAGAAGTGAATGTAACCCTAGAAGAAATGTCAGCTAAGAGAGATAATTAATATGAATTAATTATTACCCGGAATGAGAAGTCGTCCCAAGAAGTATGCTACAACTAGTATAAATACAGGGCTCCATTCTTCACTTTACACACACTTCTCATAATCGTAGAAAGACACTTGTATGCACTGCAGTCTAGTAGTCTTGTGTGCAAGTCCTGGAGAAGGTGCTACCGCCAGTTCTAAAGTGTTTATATCTTTCTAGGTTGGACTCTCTGGTCAGCTTTGGTTACTTATTTCTCGGTGCATTAGCCTTGCTTGGCTATTGATTTTCTACCAGGATTCTTCTCTCTGTCAAGGTCAAAGGTGCTCTGGGGTGGCTTTGGCCTATGATTGGGTGACAATAGTGATATTGTCTATGGTTAAATGAGCACATTCCAACATCACCACCCAAGGAAAAGGGGTAATATTGGGGGGGGCTCCCAAGGGTAAATTTCTATTACCCACCATACTTAACACTTTCCATCTTGGATCCTCTCATAGTGTACTAAACTTTGATTATGACCCATGGTCCATCCTCTCATGAGAAGAGGGGTTGAACACCCAGAGGTTGTTTTTCAATCGATACCAAAAGAATAAGAAATTGATTCTAAAGAAAAAAAGGAATATAGAAAATAAGGACTAATAAAAGTCAGTCCAAACTTGAGCTCTACTCTTTCAATGCCCACCCCAGTCACAAATAGCAATGTTAAATATTGAAACCTTATAAAATGGGACTTGCAAATATAATAAAATAGATTGGAAAGATTGTTGATAGAGGGGTTTGGGAAAAAGAGCACGTAAATATGGGGTAACTCGAGAGCAAGAACACCCTCCATAAAGGAGCTCATATAAATGTATTAAATGACACCATAAGCCATGAAGCAAGACTTGAAACCATATCACTTTCACACTTACTCTTGATGGGTTTTTACTTTCCCTTGTCACTCTCAAAAATTATCCCTCTACTTGGGTTATTTTATTTCCTATCTAGGTGGAACACTTAATAGGGTTGGGTGAAGGCCCTGACATACCTAAACTTGGAAAATCACATGGGGTCCTGGGATAGCGAGATGCTTGAAGTGGATACTGAGGTGAATTATCTTACATGGCTTATGTCTTAAGTTACAACTTACTTTGCCTGTTTTAAGGACTAATGTCTCTTATGAACTTTGGCTAACCTTTTTTTATACTTTGATTTGTTTGGATGACCCTAACATGGTTCTTGAGGGACTTCCTTAGGCTTGTACCCAAGACGTTGTGCCTTTATTTGTAGGACCTTTGCACATTAGATGGAGAGTGGCGAGTCATCTAGTGACTCACCATCCTCAAATAGTGGCTCTCACATTATGAAAACCTTGAACGATGGATAGATGAGCTTGGTATCAATATATTTAGTCATGATGGCACATGTATGGTATGTAAGCCTCACAGGCTGGGCAAAGTACCCTAGGGAATATTTTTCCATGAGATGGAGGACGTTGCAGCAATAGTGGCTCAGACATTATTCAGAGATGGGATGCAACCATCCTCTCCTTGGATGCACCACATTGAGGCCCTTGACGTCACCCCTTTGACCTTGACGTCACCTTCTAGGATTAGACTTTGTTAGGGCTTGATGGATGGATGGGTACGTGAGATGATTTGGCATGACCTTGGGTGAGGAGACACCTCACTTGACATTTGCTTCACCTAGGAGTGATCTAGATTTTGTTGAGAAACAAATGAAGGCAGATATATAACAAAGAAACACAGAGAGATATTGCAAGAAACATAGAGATACAATAATACACAATTTCTATTAATGAAATAAATGTGCAGAAACTGTAAAAATATAGAGTGAATGGACTCGTTGGAATGGTGGCAGCTTAACTCTGAGAAGAGATGTGACAACTACACTCATTCACAAGAAGATGGTTACAATGAGGCACTAAATGAATTTTTAATGTAAAGCATAAATGAGAAAACCCTAAACATCCAAAACCCTAACCTTGGGAGATGAAACACCAAAAGGTTTGTGGGCCCCAATGGGGGTAGTTGATACGTCAACTTACCCAGGGCGTAAATTTTTCATACGATCTATGTTTTGGGCACACGATAGCTTGTTGGAAAGGTCTAGTCGAGAAGTGCACATTTCGATCAGGCCCAACCCAAATCCCATAAGTTTCAATTGGGCCTTGCAACGTCAAAAAAACGTCGTTTAGTGCCTCAAAATGGCCCTAGAAGTTCAGGACCCAAAAAAACCGTAGAAAAACTTCCAAGGTGGAAAATTTTGTTTTAAGCCAATGGAAAAGGTGGGTGGCCATCAATATCCACCTGAATCATTCCTCCCTCCTTAGGAAGCAATGGTACCCATTTTGTCAAGTTCCTGTGGGAGATGGGGAAGCTTTTGCTTAATTTTAACCTTGGTTAGCCACTTGCCTTGCTGAAGAAGTTGTCATGCTTGTACTTGGCATTAGCTTATTGAAGGATCTCATGAACCTGTTGTTGGAGGGGTTGGATCCATTCAACCAATATGGCTACATGATTTGTCCTGGTCTAAGTGTGGGAGGACTCTATCAATGAAGATGCAGTAAGAGGAGTTATATTAATAGGGGCTAATGGTTGGAACCCCAAGAACACCTGAAAAGGTCTCTGGCCAATAGAGCTACAAAAGAGATATATTATAGCTTGGCTTGATTGAGTAGTGTAGAGGCACCTCGTAGGTGAAGCATGAAAATATATGTTCTCTTCTACAATCTTGTTGACCTACTTTTGTTGGATAGAATGGCCTTGGGATGAAGTTGTAATGGTCGCAGTGTCCTTTTGTTCACCTTCTGATTGTATCATGAAGAGGCCAAAATTTATGATATGAGAGACTACTTTGTAGCATTATTTTTCCAAGACACTAGTCGTAAATACCTCTGGTAACCTATAGAGTTGACCCCCCAAAGTAACAGTGACACTATGGGGTCAAGACTCATAAATAGCATGATGCTTCCATGTATATGGTTGGCCTAACCTAAAAACACTGAATTCCAGTGGGGCAACATCACACAATACCTCATCCTTGAATGTCTTGATGTCGTAGGACATGCGACACTGTTGGATGACACGAAGAACTTGTCCCTAATGAAGCCACGCGATGTTGTATGGTTGCGAGTGTGGAATTGTCGACAAATCCAATTGCTTGACGACCTCTACTGAGATGAGGTTTGTTTGGCTTTTTCTCTCAACAATGAAATGTGGTGGGGTCCCCTTCACCCACATATGTGAATGGAAGAGGTGTTCCACCTCTTCGGGCTCCTCTGGTTCTTCTAGTTAGATTATTGTGGTCACAATGGTAGTAGTGGGTTCTGCATCGATGATCTGTTTAATTTTATTGTTTTCTAAATCGGAGTCTGAGTCAGGGATCGAGTATTTTTATTTGATCTCAGCCACCAATGACTCTTTTGAGCGACATTCATTGGTGTTGTGCCAAGGGATTTTGTGGAAGTCACACAACTTTCCAGTGTCCTTCATATTCGTGTTACCCTTCTTTTATTGTGGATTCGACTGGTTGTCTTGAGGTTAGTTTTTCTGTGAGCTAGGGCCACCTTTACCTTATTCCGTTGCATAAATTTCTGCTCAATTTTGACAGCATATCAATAAGTGGCTCCCAATGACAAGATGACCAGAAAATCCATTTCTATTTGGATGCACTTGTGTAAACACCCATGGTATTTTAGAACTAGATGCCTCTCAGAGTATTTGATACCCATCTTGGTGTGCAATGTATGGAAGGGATTTGTAAACTCTGACATTGTCTGGTCCCTCTCCTGACGTAGTGTGGTCCATCTCATGTACTATTCGTCATAGTTTCCAACAGGGTAATATTGTTCCTTGATTGCATCCATAAGAAAATCCTAAGTGGGTTCACCCTCAAACATTCTAGACTCCTCTATTGAATTTTTCTCACAGTAAGTTTCCCACCAATTTTTGACATGGGGGACAACCTTAAGGAGAGAAAAGGTGATCTTTTCCCTATTGGAAAAAATGTGGACAGAGAAATAACCTTCTAACAGATTTAACCACTTTTTCAAAGCATCTGCACCAATCTGAACTTCAAACACAAGAATATCAAAACTAACTTGTACCTTGAAAGGGGAAATGCCTACAAAGTGGCTTCTTGATGAAGACATATCTATTGTTTTCGACAATCATCAAAGCATTTGGGAAAAAAAATCCATCATCTCATTCCTTTGTTGCATGAGGGATTCCACGAGAAACAACTTGATAGGATCTCCTGCTTCATCGTCTCTCTTTTCTTATTCCATGGGAGGCCTCTTGTTTTGGTGAGAGAGGTTTTCCTCGAGAGAAACTAGCTTGATACCCAAATCTCTATATATGTTACGAGGAAAATCTCTCTATGGCTAGGGTAAACCACAAAAGACAGAAATGATTGTAGAAATCAACTATCTTCTCAAGTATGCTATGAAAACAAATATGATAGCAAGACAAGATAAAAGGCCTACCTTGTCCATATGTTCGATGAAGTCCAACATTGAGCACTTGACCCAAAGCAATATACCTGCAACTAGACCTCAACAACCAAGAAAAGCAAGCATATGGTGATAATAAATTATGTTAGCACATTCAATAGCATAATCCATTAATAAACATGAAAAATACGCCCATGGAATAATAATTCAAATATTTGCAAGGCATCAATTGGACGGGAAAAGAGTGTTTCTATTAATATATGATCAGCAGAAGTGAAAATGTTGCAGACTTCCATGTCGGCACGGTTCGAAATTGAGAAACTAAGTTCCTTCCAGCTGGGCCTCCACCACCTCAATCCTCCACCAAAGGCAAGCTCATAAGAGAGAAACAATGGGGTTATCAATCAATAAGGGAAGAGCTTGGGGGCTGAACACTGTGTTCAGACTTAAAGTACAAAGGGATGCAGACTCAATATGAAGTAAATAATTCCTCCAGAGTGACTTTTCTCTCAAAGTTTAATTCTTTCTTCTCTTTACATAGCTCAGAATTGGCCCATTTATAGCCTTCAAAACGGAACTAAAGGGTCAATTCGGAACGTTTCCAATATATGGAAGGTCGAGGATCATAGATCTCCTCTCGTGACATGGAAACATGACATTAATTTTCATTTTTTGGCACAAATCTTGATGTACGCGGGTTGTAGTGGAGTAGCCTGTGTATATGTATGTTGTATAGTAGGCAAGATGCGTACATGTGGAAAAATATTTATTTTTATATCTGGATTTTACAAACAAGGATGATAAGTCTACATGGGGAAATGGAAAAAGGCCTTTTGTGAAAGATTGCATAGGGTGAGGAAAATCTTGCTATAAAAATATCCTAACCTCATCGGTGACATGTGTTAGACAACTGAGAGGGGGGATGAATCAGTTGTTAATGTGATTAAACAATTGTAACCATTTTAAACTCATTACAGAACACTCAATGATGATCACAATAATGCAGGGAAGTAAGCGATAGAGTATTCAAAATCAATCACACACATGAAACACATAGAGACAAATATTCCTAAGGAAACCCATAAAGGGAGAAAACCTCTTCTTCTTGATATGATAAGTAGTCTTTCTTTTCTGTACATTATCATTCTTATGAGAACCAACTCATTGTGAAGCTACCACCTCTATTTTACAAGCTGCAACTTGTTGAGAGCACCAATTCTCTAGTTTCTCTAGCACCCACTAGAAGGAAGCACCAACTCCCTGAGTGTTCCAGCACCAACTGGATGGAAGCACCAACTTCTAGTCACACGGGCACCAACCTGCATAACAAAGAACAATGGTTCTCCCTTGCACCACCCTACCTCCCTTGTTTTTCTGGCTACAACTAGATGGAAGCTACAACTCCCTGTGTTCAAGAACCCACTTGAAACTCTGAGGAAAACAGTCCTCCCTAGCACCCACTTGAAACTCTGAGGACAACAGTCATCCCTAGCACCACCCTACCACCCTAAAATATAAATATTTGCTTGTTGGAATCTATTATAGTGATAAAGTATTTATCAATAGCTTACCAGTCTCATCATTGTTCTGCTACACTACCCTTCTCTTCCTCCGTCATTGTTCTCCTCCACGCATACCAGCCTCTTCGTTTAGATTTTCTGCTACATTTGATACTCTGTTGCCATCTTTTCATTCTATCCGTTGCACCTCTTATACACTCTTCTGGTCCTCTACACAACCACCTTCTTCTCGCATGCCAAAACTATCACAGAGCACTGCTTCTCTTCTTTGTTCTGTATGTTATTCACGCGTCGAGTCCTCTACCAGATCATCCTAGCAAATCTTTGTATTCTCTAGCGGTTATGCTCAGTCTGTTCACCATGAATGGTCATTCATCCTAAGATTCTTTTGGCATCACTGGCAGTAACAGTCTTCAATACTTTTCAATCTGTCGATTGTCTCTTCATTCCACTAATAGTTACCTTGAGTCTCTTCAGCTTCTCTGGCAATCACCTTGAATCCTCTTTGAATTCTCTGGCAGAAACAATCAGTGTTTTCTGGCAGTTACCTAGAGAACCTCTGGGCACTCATCCCTTTGGCGCCTTTTCTCTTTCTGAGAAATCTACACAGTGGGCACTAACTTTTCTGGCTAAGCCCTTTCCTTTCACATGACCACGAGCTATGATCGGACGCTTATCCAAAAGTCACTTCACGATCTCGGTGATCTCCAATGTGGAGCCTAGAGACATGCTATCTCCTCCCTTAATCCTTCGATAATGTGACCTCCAGCTTTGACCTGGGGCTTAACCTCCTGGGTGCTTCGTGACTTCACGTATCGTGAACTCCTTTTGTGAGTTTCCTTGATTCTACCAACTTGTGATCTGTGAACTCTGCTTGTGCCAGATCGATGGTATAGATCTCTCATTCTAGCCAATGGCTGAGATCGAATCACAAACTTTGATCTTCATCATGTCAGATCAACGGCCCATGACATTCCTCAATCGACGGTCTAGATCTCTTCTTCGCATTTCATGATTTTGTGACTCGCGATGTCAGAGCTTAGAAAACCTCCCTTCTTCTAAGTCCTAAATTCGCACTTTTCTAGAAAAAAGGTCAAGATATATCTGTGGTCCAACGGTCGATATCACTTCTTCACATTTTGGGATTTCGTGAGTTCCTGTCTCGTGAATTCAATCCTTCCTCTGGATTTCGCGATTTGTGAATCAGCGAAGCATTGATCTCTCACCATGCGGCCTTCATGATGTGGTCTGCCACTTGTCCTTTCTGACATGGATATCCTCATGTGGCACATGTTCTTCTCCTAGATCTTATGGCCCAGATAAGTCCTCGATCCAACAGTTGATATCTCCTCTTCGCAAACTCAGACATCGCGAGTTCCTGCAACTCTTCCTTTATCTTTCCCAATTTGTGAGTCAGTTAAATGTTGATCTCTTGCCACATGTACTCTGGATCCAACGGCTTAGATTTCATCGTGACTTCACATTTCTCTGAGTTGGAGGTGTTAACTCCCAAAGTAAAACCGTCCTTTCGGTTGAACTTTGTAGAGGATATCCTAAGCTATTGGTTGCATGCTCAGCTAGTTTTGTGTTTTCATAGTTCAAGAAAATTTTTGATACTTGGTTTTGTCCAAAATGTGGAAAACAGCGACTTTCGGTGGTTTGGGCGAGCCCCCAGCGTGCTCATTAACCACCGAAAGCGTTCAGTTTCGTCAGCAAAATGGTCGATTTGAAATGCAAAGCAACCACCGAAAGGGTTTGGTCGAGCAAAAAGAAATCTCGTGCTTTCGCACGAGCCATGTGTCAAAACGTTGCAATGATGGAAATTTCAAACCGCCGATAAGCTCGCGTTGGAGGACATGATGATCGTTCGTGGTTTCGACCGAAAAGTTCCAAATTTCGGCGCATTATCCTTAGCACGTCATCTCCAAATCTACGCCAAGTAATGACAGTTAGTC
>ML829286.1:671-10870 GCA_009831015.1 Picea engelmannii | reverse complement strand
TAATTATGGAGATATACTCTGTGGAATATAGGGTTTGTGACCAGTCCTGAAACTAGTCAAAAAACAGGTGTTTCGGGTAAAACAGTCATAAATTTTTCATACAGACTCCAAATGCAGTGGGACCACTTCCATTGGAAAGAGTATGGACTTTAGTTTCTTGTGTGTGAGATTCAGAATCAGATGTTAAATATTGAGCGCGGGGCATGTTGTACAAGTTGGGTCTTCTGAACAGACCAGAATTGAATAAAGTTTTGTTATCTCTCATATATTCTTGGGTGGAAGGAAGGGGCAAGGATAGAGAGTTCAAATCTCTCTTGATATTGGAGGATTTTATCTTCCTCTTGGAGGTTTATCCCTCCCTTTACATTTGGAAACTGTAGCTACCTTTGGAAGTCATTACTTCCCTTGAACAAAAACTATTGATTATTTCTCATATATTGTGCATGGTGTATTGTGGTGTATTGGTGCAACTCTTATACCATTGTTCATTTCTCATTGGATATAATTGAATGGTTTAATTGTAAGTTGAAAAAGGTTTTAAATTGTACTTGATACTAATTCACCCCCCTCTTAGTATCAACAGTAGTGTGGTCCATCTCATGTACTATTCGGCATAGTTTCCAACAGGGTAATATTGTTCCTTGATTGCATCCATAAGAAAATCCTAAGTGGGTTCACCCTCAAACATTCTAGACTCCTCTATTGAATTTTTCTCACAGTAAATTTCCCACCAATGTTTGACATGGGGGACAACCTTAAGGAGAGAAAAGGTGATATTTTCCCTATTGGAAAAAATGTGGACAGAGAAATAACCTTCTAACAGATTTAACCACTTTTTCAAAGCATCTGCACCAATCTGAACTTCAAACACAAGAATATAAAAACTAACTTGTATCTTGAAAGGGGCAACGCCTACAAAGTGGCTTCTTGATGAAGACATATCTATTGTTTTCGACAATCATCAAAGCATTTGGGAAAAAAATTCCATCATCTCGTTCCTCTGTTGCATGAGGGATTCCACGAGAAACAACTTGATAGGATCTCCTGCTTCATCGTCTCTCTTTTCTTATGCCATGGGAGGCCTCTTGTATTGGTGAGAGAGGTTTTCCTCGAGAGAAACTAGCTTGATACCCAAATCTCTATATATGTTATGAGGAAAATCTCTTTATGGCTAGGGTAAACCACAAAAGACAGAAATGACTGCAGAAATCAACTATCTTCTCAAGTATGCTATGAAAACAAATATGATAGCAAGACAAGATAAAAGTCCTACCTTGTCCATATGTTCGATGAAGTCCAACATTGAGCACTTGACCCAAAGCAATATACCTGCAACTAGACCTCAACAACCAAGAAAAGCAAGCATATGGTGATAATAAATTATGTTAGCACATTCAATAGCATAATCCATTAATAAACATGAAAAATAAGCCCATGGAATAATAATTCAAATATTTGCAAGGCATCAATTGGATGGGAAAAAAGTGTTTCTATTAATATATGATCAGTAGAAGTGAAAATGTTACAGACTTCCGTGTCAGCACGGTTCGAAATTGAGAAACTAAGTTCCTTCCAGCTAGGCCTCCACCACCTCAATCCTCCACCAAAGGCAAGCTCATAAGAGAGAAACAATGGGGTTATCAATCAATAAGGGAAGAGCATGGGGGCTGAACACTGTGTTCAGACTTAAAGTACAAAGGGATGCAGACTCAATATGAAGTAAATAATTCCTCCAGAGTAACTTTTCTCTCAAAGTTTAATTCTTTCTTCTCTTTACATAGCTCAGAATTGGCCCATTTATAGCCTTCAAAACAGAACTAAAGTGTCAATTCGGAACGTTTCCAATATATGGAAGGCCGAGGATCATAGATCTCCTCTCGTGACATGGAAACATGACATTAATTTTCATTTTTTGGCACAAATATCGATGTATGTGGGTTGTAGTGGAGTAGCCTGTGTATACATATGTTGTATAGTAGGCAAGATGCGTACATGTGGAAAAATATTTATTTTTATTTCTGGATTTTACAAACAGGGATGATAAGTCTACATGGGGAAATGGAAAAAGGCCTTTTGTGAAAGATTGCATAGGGTGAGGCAAATCTTGCTATAACAATATCCTAACCTCATCGGTGACATGTGTTAAACAACTGAGAGGGGGGTTGAATCAGTTGTTAATGTGATTAAACAATTGTAACCATTTTAAACTCATTACAGAACACTCAATGATGATCACAATAATGCAGGGAAGTAAGCGATAGAGTATTCAAAATCAATCACACACATGAAGCACATAGAGACAAATATTCCTGAGGAAACCCATAAAGGGAGAAAACCTCTTCTTCTTGATATGATAAGTAGTCTTTATTTTCTGTACATTATCATTCTTATGAGAACCAACTCATTTTGAAGCTACCACCTCTATTTTACAAGATGCAACTTGTTGAGAGCACCAACTCTCTAGTTTCTCTAGCACCCACTAGAAGGAAGCACCAACTCCCTGAGTGTTCCAACACCAACTGGATGGAAGCACCAACTTCTAGTCACACAGGCACCAACCTGCATAACAAAGAACAATGGTTCTCCCTTGCACCACCCTACCTCCCTTGTTTTTTTGGCTACAACCAGATGGAAGCTACAACTCCCTGTGTTCAAGCACCCACTTGAAACTCTGAGGACAACAGTCCTCCCTAGCACCCACTTGAAACTCTGAGGACAACAGTCCTCCCTAGAACCACCCTACCACCCTAAAATATAAATATTTTCTTGTTGGAATCTATTATAGTGATACAGTATTTATCAATAGCTTACCAGTCTCATCATCGTTCTGCTACACTACCCTGCTCTTCCTGCATCATTGTTCTCCTCCACGCATACCAGCCTGTTCGTTCAGATTTTCTTCTACATTTGATACTATGTTGCCATCTTTTCATTCTATCCGTTGCACCTCTTATACACTCTTCTGGTCCTCTGCACAACCACCTTCTTCTCGCATGCCAAAACTATCACAGAGCACTGCTTCTCTTCTTTGTTCTGTATGTTATTCATGCGTCGAGTCCTCTACCAGATCATCCTGGAAACTCTTTGTATTCTCTAGCGGTTATGCTCAGTCTGTTCACCATGAATGGTCATTCATCCTGAGATTCTTTTGGCATCACTGGCAGTAACAGTCTTCGATACTTTTCAATCTGTTGATTGTCTCTTCATTCCATGAATAGTTACCTCGAGTCTCTTCAGCTTCTCTGGAAATCATCCTGAATCCTCTTTGAATTCTTTGGCAGAAACAATCAGTGTTTTCTGGCAGTTACCTAGAAAACCTCTGGGCACTCATCCCTTTGGCGCCTTTTCTCTTTCTGAGAAATCTACACAGTGGGAACTAACTTTTCTGGCTAATCCATTTCCTTTCACATGACAACGAGCTATGATTGGACACCTATCCAAAAGGCACTTCATGATCTCGGTGATCTCCAATGTGGAGCCTAGAGACATGCTAGCTCCTCCCTTAATCCTTCGACAATGTGACCTCCAGCTCTGACCCGGGGCTTAAACTCCTAGGTGCTTCGTGACTTCACGTATCGTGAACTCCTTCTGTGAGTTTCCTTGATTCTACCAACTTGTGATCTGTTAACTCTGCTTGTGCCAGATCGACGGTATAGATCTCTCATTCTATCCAACGGCTGAGATCGAATCACAAACTTCGATCTTCATCATGCCAGATCAACGGCCCATGACATTCCTCAATCGACGATCTAGATCTCTTCTTTGCATTTCGTGATTTTGTGACTCGCGATGTCAGAGCTTAGAAAACCTCCCTTCTTCTGAGTCCTAAACTAGCACTTTTCCATAAAAATGGTCCAGATATCTCTGTGATCCAATGGTCGATATCACTTCTTCGCATTTTGGGATTTTGTGAGTTTCTGTCTCGTGAATTCATTCCTTCCTCTGGATTTCACGATTTGTGAATCAGCGAAGCATTGATCTCTCACCATGCGGCCTTTCTGACGTGGTCTGCCACTTGTCCTTTCTGACGTGGATATCCTCATGTGGCACATGTTCTTCTCCTAGATCTTATGGCCCATATTAGTCCTTGATCCAATGATCGATATCTCCTCTTCGCAAACTCAGAGATCGCAAGTTCCTGCAACTCTGCCTTTATCTTTCCCAATTTGTGAGTCAGTTAAATGTTGATCTCTTGCCACATGTGCTCTGGATCCAATGGCTCAGATTTCATCGTGACTTCACATTTCTCTGAGTTGGAGGCATACTCACCTCCCTTCTCCCGACTCTCGATTTTTTGAAACCTGCTCCAGATCGACGACCTATAGCCTTCTATGATCCAACAGCTGTGATGAAATCGCGAACTCGAACTTCGTGGATTCTTGCTTCTCCTATCTCCGATTTCCCAATCTGTGAGTTAGCGAAATGTTGATCTCTCACCACGTGTCCTCTCTCGATGGATGGTTAGGATTTACCACGCAATCTTGAAAGAATTTCTAAGTGTCAAAGACCTCGACCTTTGATCCTTCTGTGAATCCTGATGACTTTGGGTCTCCTCTTCATTTCTGAGAACGCTATCTCTTATGTGCTTTGGCAATGGAATTAACCTCGTCCCTGGCACACACTTTCACTCTGCATGCAACTCTACATTATTCCTCCTAAGATTTGATTCCTTCTACAAACTCATGGATTCTAAAGAATCCTACACATTCTCCTTCTAGCCTTCATGATAACCTCTGGCTATCTGGAAACTCCAACTATGTGCCTTGTGCTCATCCTCATGATCTTAATTGCACACTCTTCCTGTAATCATGCCATCATTGTTTTTGTTCTTGCATGTATACATGCCACCGTCATTGTTGTTCTTGCCATCAATGACAAGCACACTCTGCTTGTAAACATGCCAACAATCTCCCCCTTTGGCATTGATGGCAACCCTGAAAGACTGCATTGTTCTACTTAGACACTATTCTACTTAGACCTCCAACTATGGCATCCAGACCACACACTATCTCCCCCTTTGACATCAATGTTAAAGAAAACATGCTCCCCCTGAGTTGTTGTAGTACTTTTCAGAGGTATCAGATATTCAACCAACACATACTCCCCCTAATAGGATGGACTATTTTAACTTGATAAGAGGGTCAAGCCCAACTTTTGGCGTAGATACTCAAACTGAGCTTGTGCAAGCGATTTAGTGAAGATATTAGCAATATGATCTTTGGATGGAATACAATGCAAATAAACCACAAAGTTGGTTACATGTTCCCTCAAGAAGTGATACTTTATGGGTATATGCTTGGTCTTGGAGTGAAAGACAGGATTCTTTAACACACTAATTGCATTGGTATGATCACAATGAATTGGGATCGGTGCAGTATATTTTACCTCCAAGTCTGCTAGTGTCGGAATCATCCACAATACTTGGTTACAGTAAGTGGCAGCTGCAATGTATTCATCTTTTGTAGTTGATAAGGAAATGGAACCTTGCTTCTCGCTCAACCATGCTACAAGGGAATCTCTTAAGAAGAATGCACCTCCACTCGTTCTTTTCCTTTAATCCACTTAGTTATCCCAATCAACATCTAAATAGATTGATAGGTTAAAATTTTGATTCCTAGGATACCAGAGACCATAGTTCATTGTCCCTTTCAAGTATCTGAATATTCTTTTGACAGCTAACAAATGAATCTATTTAGGTGCAGACTGATGCCTTCCTACCATTCCAACAACATGCATTATGTCTGCACGGGATGTTGTGATGTACAATAGGTTGGCTATCATAGACCTATATGAACTCTAAACAGAATCAGGTGAGTCATCATTGTTTCTTAACTTACATCCAGTGACCATAGGTGTGCTCATAGGTTTAGAATCTTCCATTTGAAACCTTTTCAACATTTATCTTAGATATTTTTCTTGAAAAAGAAATATTCTTGCATAACTCTGAGTAATTTGCAGACCAAGGAAAAAGGGTAGTTTCCCTATCATAGACATTACAAATTCAGGCTGCATGGCAGAAGCAAACCATTGTACCAATGAAGCATTATTACTACCAAAGATGATGTCATCTACATAGACCAACACAATGAGAAAATCATTACCCGTTGTTTTGATATATAGATTATTGTCAACGATTCCTCTCTTGAACCCTTTTTTTTTAAGATATGTATCCAGTCTGTAAAACTAGGCACAAGGAGCTTGTTTCAACCCATATAAGGCTTTTTTCATCTTGTAGACAAAGCCAGGGTTATCTAATAGTTGGAAACCCTCTGGTTGTTCCATATAGACTTCTTCTTTTAGATATCCATTTATAAAAGCTAACTTGACATCCATGTGATAGACTTTAAACTGTTTATGACAAACATAGGCAAGAAACATTATAATAGCTTCTAATCTTGCTACGGGCGCAAATGTTTAATCAAAATCCAGACCTTCTATTTGAGCATATCCTTTGTAGACCAATCTAGCCTTATTTCTTACAATATTTCCTTACTCATTCATCTTATTTTTGTAGACCCATTTTGATCCTATTACATTTTTATCTATTGGCCTAAGAACGAATTCCCAAGTGCCATTCTTTTCAATCTGGTCCAGTTCCTCATTCATTGATTTTAACCAATTTACATCTTTACTAGCTTCATTAAAGTTCTTGGGTTCCACCATGGATATGAAGGCTATATGTGATTTCTCAATGTCTTTGATTATCCTTCTCCTGGTTTTTACACCTTTGTCTTTCTCACCAATTATCTGACTTGCAGGATGATTCTTTTGAGTAATTCTAGAGGAAGGATTTGATGTTGTCTGTTGATTTGAGTCTGCCTGAGTATTTGTATCTTCATCTGACTCGGAGTCTCCTTTTTCTAATTCTTGGACCTGTTCATCTTCAGCGCTAGTTGTGTCCTCTGTAGCAGACTCGATATTGCTCACCTCTCTTACTGGGACTCCTTCATCGACCTTTAAATCAATGCAATCAACTAATTTATGCAATCTTTTATTAAAGCATCTATATCCTTTACTATTGGTAGCATATCCTAAGAAGATGCCTTCATCATCCCTATCATCATACTTTCCAAGGTTTTCATTATTATTCTTTATGTAGCACTTACTCCCAAAGACTTTGAAGTGTTTGATTGAAGTGGGTTTTCCATACCACAATTCATAAGGTGTCTTGTCACTATGTGGTCTATGATGGGCTTTGTTAAGAACATGGACTATTGTGTGCATTGCTTCTACCCAGTAGGTTTGACCAATGTTCTTCTCATTCATCATTGACCTGTCCATTTGTTGAATTGTTCTATTTTTCCTCTCAACTACTCCATTTTGTTGTGGAGTTCCTTGGATGGTGTATTCTCTCTTGATCCCATGTTTATCACAGAACTCCTTGAAATCACTTGACATAAATTCTCCTCCTCTGTTAGATCTTACAACCTTTAATATGCTGCATGTTTGATTCTCAGTTAAAGCCTTAAATATTTTGAATTTCTCAAATGATTCATATTTTTCTTTGAGTAATCATCAATTATCAGCATGAAGTAGTTTTCCTTCCCTGTTCCTTCTTGTCTTGATGGTCCACATAAATCCATATGAACTAATTGAAGTGGTTTCTCTGTTGAAGTAGAGCTCTTGGATTTAAACTGTGTCCTGGTTAGCTTTCCTACTTGGCAAGGTTTACACACAGAATCTTGTGGCTTTGATATTCTTGGGAGATCTTTTACTGCCTCAAGATTTTTGAGCTTGATTAAGTGATCAAAGTTTAGATGTCCAAGTCTCCTATGCCATAACCACATTTCATCATGTTTGCTTATATTACACTCTTCTCTATATTCTTTCAACACATATACATTATTATCTAACCTTATGCCTTTAGACACCACTTGTCCTGAGTTTACAGACTTTATCTTGCAATCCTTGGAAGTGAACACCACTTCACATCCTCTGTCACACATTTGACTTACACTGAGCAAATTATGTTTCAACCCATCTACAAGCAAAACATCCTAGGATTTTCCTTTGCCATTACTTAAACTCATCATCCCTTTACCCTTGATTTTATCTGAAGCATCATTTCCAAAGGTTGCATTTCTTGATTTTCTTTCACTTAGAGATAGAAACTTACTTTTGTCCCCCGTCATATGTTTGGATCATCCACTGTCAATATTCCAGGGGTTCTTTTGTCTTTGAGATGACAACACTAATCCACACTTGTCATTTTCTTTCTTCTTCCAAACCTTGATATTTTCAGTAGAGGGATTCAAATCAGGCTCATAGATCCTTAAGAAACAGTCTGCAGCTTTATGTCCAAAATTATGGCAGGTGTGACATTCTGGTTCATTGAATAAAGGATCATAATGATTGTTATTCTTAACCCGTGTATTTTTCCCAGCCATCACATGATTTTCAATCTATGGTTGTTTGTTACTTGGCTGTCGCATTCTTTGTTGCAGCAAATATCTATTCCTTGAGTGTTTTGATTGCTCATATCTAAATCTTAAAGAACAGTTTACAGCTTTGTGACCAAAGTTAGGACAGAAAAAACAATATCCATAGAAAAATCCTTTGTAACTGGAAAATGGTTGTCTTCTTTGAGAAAGTTGATTTCTTCCATGCTGATGATTTCTTTTAGCAGAGGGTGTATTATTTCTTTGTTCTACAGATTCAGTTCTGGTACTTTTTCTTTCACTCTTCCTTGGCAGTTGATTATCTTCCTTTGTTTCTCTGTATTTATTGTTGTCAATGAATGTATATTTGACAAACTTGATGGATTCTTTGTTGCTTGGCTGGCCACTACTTGATCCTTCTTCATAACCCAAACCAGTTTTCAAATTTGGATTCCTTTGCTGATTCAGAATGATGGCTAATCCTTCTGATACAATGCTTTAAACTTCTCCATCTCTTTTCTAGTTTTTAATACCTCTTCTTCCAAGGCTTCACATCTATATTTCTTCTCTGATGACTGGTGTTTCATAATGTCCTCTATTTTCTTTTCTTCTTCTAATTCTACTTTTAGCAGGAAAAAGTCTTCAACAGGTTTTTTTCTGTCTTTCTCGAACTGTATCAGCAATTGTTTTTGTTTTTTCTTCTTAAATCTGAGTATGTCAATTTATTTTAGGGAACTAATCAGTTCTCCTTCCATGTCAACCAAAGCTTCTTCTTCATTAGAATTACTTCATGTGTTTTCATTATTATAATCCTCGTTGGACATAAGTGTAAAGTCATTAACCTTATCTTCACAATCAGAATCACTATCTGTGTCTCCTAAAGAGTCATCATTGTTTACACTTAAACTTTTCTTTTTACCAAATCTCTTGGATTTATACTTCTCTTCACCTTCATCATTTTGGTCCTTCTTCTTGTGTGGACATTTAGATGCAAAGTGACCTATATTTCCACAGTTAAAACATTTGAAGGGCAACTTGCCTTGGTACTTTCCTAATCCTTTCTTTAGTCTTCTCACAAATTTTGCTTCAATTTCATCAGGCTCAGAATCCTCATTCTTATTTGCTTTAAATGATACTTCTCTAGAGGTGGGTTTATCTTTACCTATCCTCATTTCATATGCAGTCAACCTTCCTAGAAGTTGATCAAAAGGCAGAGCTTTTAGATCATTAATTTCTTCTATAGCAGAGACCTTTGGGTTGAACCTATCTGGCAGAGATCTCAAAATTTTCTGAACTAAAGAGACTTCCTTGATTTTTTCACCAAATCCTTTCATTGCATTTACTAGTTCTTAAACTCTTAGAAAGTATGTCCCAACAATTGCATCCTCTTTCATCTTTAGATGTTCAAACTGTAATCTGTAGGTTTGAAGCTTGGCATCATTTACCTTCTCATTACCTTCATAATTGATAATGAGTTTGTCCCACATTTCTTTGGCAGATTCTAAATGAATAAATTTTACAAATTTTTCTTCTACAGGCCCACTTAGAATAGCATTTATAGCCTTAGCATTGAAGCTAAATTATAGCTTGTCATCGTTATTAGCTAGTACAATTAGCTTTACATAACTAGTCTCTACCACATCCCAAACATCTGCACCTAAAGCCATTATGTAGGTTCTCATCCTAACTTTCCAAAAGGAAAAGTTTGTTCCATTGAATAGGGGGGCCTTATTGGTTGAAGTTCCTTCATTGCTAGTCATGTTTAAGCTCCAGAATATACCCTTAGATAGAAGGAACCAGCTTTGATACCAATTCTTATAC
>ML829285.1:62562-73914 GCA_009831015.1 Picea engelmannii | reverse complement strand
GTGGGCTAAGTCCAACCCACTTAGTGTGTCCTTGGAGGCACAATGCCTAGGTTCAAAGCCCACTGTCACCTCGACTTGAACCTCTTCTGTCTAGGCTTACTCCTAGGGAAGCCAAGGGGGGTAGACCCTAGTTACTATGTGAAGTTAAAAGTTAATTTCTAGGAGTTGATTTTAGTTGATTAAAGGCTGGGGCCCGGGGGGAATCTAGCCTATATGCAAAAGAAACAATGCAAAGTGCAAGATTAAAGATGCAAAAGAAGTCCTTTCCCTAAGTCCACTAAGACTACTGCCTAGATTGGGCAAGGGGTCAACTATGTTTAAGGGAGTTTTGTTTTTACAAAGATTACCACAAAATTTACAAAAGAATGCTAGATACAAGATTCTACAATTAGACTAGACACAAATAAATGAATTGAACAACTACTTACAAAGTTAATACAAAGACTAATGAAAGGATACAACAAATATACAATAGATACAAATGATACAAAGCAAAGTAACTAACCAAGTAACTAACTTGCAATGAACTTGAATGTGCAGGTAAAGAAGATATTGCTCAAAGGAAAAGTGAACCACAACACATCAAGCCAACTATCCCAAACAAGAGTGCTTCCAAGGGATGCACAACTCAAGGGGAAGTTTCACCGGCATACACAAGCACAAGCCCTAAATAAGAAGATGCCTCCCAAGGATGCACAACTTCTAGGGGGTGAACCCAATACACCAAAACACAACTCAAACTCAAAATTAAACGTTGAAATGAGGCCTCCAAGGGCTAATGCGCAACTTAAGTTCACTTAGTTAAACCCACAAAATGCTTAAAGTAAAATTGCATGAGATGTAAAAAGTAAAGTGCTTGCAATGGCTATTAAGCATAAACCATAAAAGATACCAATGTAGATTGCCCAAGGTTAAGTGGATTGACTTAGGATTGATTTAGTTGTTAAGTTAAGTGTGAATCCTAGACTAAGTGACAACCCAAGAACTCACCCTGCTTGTACCAAAAGAATTGATGGGTGCTCAACAAGTGAGGCAAACAAGGCCACACCCTAGCTCCATAGGTCAATCTAGGAAGAAAAGTACTCCACAGGGAGGACACCAAGTGCCGTGAGACCGTCCCCGATCTAGCATCCCCCACTTCTTCCTTAACTTCCCTTTTTGTTGAAAAAGTTGAGACAGTGGTTGGTGACCTATTAAACTAAGTAGATTTTAGGCCCTAAGAGACTAAGGTAAATTGAGTTAAGTTAGATTAATTTAAGTTAGATTAGTGAAGGTGATTGCAATGCAGTGGTTGTAGAGAGTGTGCTTGCAAGGTAAACAAAAGTACTTGAAAGGTAAAACTTGAAATGTAAAGTACTTGAAGTAAATTGCAAGGAACTTAAATGCTTGAAAGAAACAACAAGATTATACAATGCTCATAAACATAGATTGCAAGACATAAAAAAAAGTACTTGTAAAGATAGAAACTTGAAAGAGCAAGATAAACAAATGTAGACTTGGTTATGCCTCCATGGGCCTAAGCTAACATAAGGTGCTTACTTCTTAGATTTAGATTATTTTAGACCATTAAGCATATGAAAGAAGTAAAAACCACATGTTAAACAAGCCTTACGATTTTGGGGGTTGGCTTACCCAAACTCACTCCAAGGTGTAGGCAAACAAAGGAAAGTAAAATGCTTGTAAAGAAAACTAATCTACACTACCTTAACAAGTGCACAAGATGGAGGACAAAGCCTTTCGGTTTTGTGCACAAGTGGGTGACAAGAACTTGGAAATAAAACTTGAAAGTAAAGCCTAGCCTCTCAACCTTGTCCTAATGACAAGTGGGGCAAACAATAAATAATAAATTGCTGAAAATAAAAACTACTTCCTAGCTTTACGTTTTTGGGGGTTGGCTTAGCCAAGCACTCACCAAGGTGTAGGCAACAAGTAAAAGAAAAATGCAGAAAATTAATTACAATGGAGAAGACAAGCCTTTGGGACTCCCTTGGGCTTGCTTACAATGTATTGAATAGAAGAGAAGAGAGGGTATATTGTTACCCGACTTTAGGAGGCTGAACTTTAGCTTTGTGTGGCCCCAAATGGTCTCTTGGACACCTCCTTGGTCACTAACCTGCAAAAAACCAGCAAGCAAAAGCTTGCAGGAAACGCTGCAAAAGTGACAAAAACTCAAGGAAATAGCAGAAAAGTTTAAGAGGTGAAAGTGGTTGGAAAATGGTATTTTCCAGATCTGAAAATGCCTTTCCCAACACTAGAAATGACCTGCAAAATGTTAGCAAGCTACAAGAAAGAGAGAGAGATGAACATATATGTCAAATCTACAAAATAGTTTGCAAGATAAACAAGATACCCAACATAGATTAACAATAATACTATTGCTAAACTACCCAAGCAAAAGACTTTGCTTGGGATCTCTACTCTAAGCAAATAGAATGCATAAACAAAATAAGAACAAGTCACCTCCCAAAATAGTAGATGCACAAAGAGGACTCTTCACACATCAATGGCCTCCAAACCTTTTTGTATTAATTCAAGTAGGAGGTTGTGGCAAATACTTGCAACAAGCTCCTCTCCAAAAGAAATGAGCAAGAATGAGCAAGAGAGAGATGGGAGAGATGGGAGAAATTTGAGCATAATAACAGTAACAAAAGAATTGGTGAGAAATGAGGAGGGGTGGGGTTTCATTTATACTTGGAGAGCAAGATCTACCCCTCTTGGATCTCTTCCAAGTGTCATTCCATAAGCAAGAGTGAGCATCTCAAGAGGGGGGACACACTTCTAGGGTTAGGGTTTTGGTATGGTGAGTGGGAATGAGTTGGCAAGCAATACCAACTCAAAAGGATGAGGTGGAGGCTCTAAGAGGGCGCACTAGGGGAGAGAGGGCCCTACAAACTTTAATTTTTAATTTTCTTAAGTTATCTCAAGGAGGGGGGCGCAACTTCCCTAGGGGGAGTGACTTTTTCATGTGGTGGCTAGGTGGAAAGGGATTGTGAAGGTTAGAAAAGGGTTAGGATGGCTTAATTAAAGGTTTAGGCATCATCTCCCATATTTTCTTTAACCATTTTGCTTAATTTTACAAAAATTGACATTTTGACTATGCCAATACTAGCAATTAAATGTTGTTTTGGATTGACTTAGACTTCTCATGGACAAACACCTAGCAAAACTTGTCCAATTGAGCTGAAACTTGGTTCAAGGGTGTAGGGGGTCTCATTCCATTTCTTTTGAGCACAAATACACCTATCAAAAGCCCTAGGACCTAGTTTTTACATTTTTTTTATAAAAAATTAATTAAAATTACCATTAACTAGGTAATTTAAAAAAATAAAAAAAACTATCTAAACTCGACAGAATTCCGCAAAACTCTAGGAGATGTCTTGCATGGTCATTTACAATATTCCTAGACACTAGCTACCAGAGGGCTAGACCATTAGAATGCCTTTCACCACTTTGGAGGAATTATTTATGGGAGTGAAAAACTCAAGGGAAATTAATAAGGTTGGTTAGGCCAAATTAATAACTTGAGGAAAAAAAACACTCAGTGAAAGGGACTCCTCTAATGATGAAGTCCTAAGGTAACTGATCTAACTATGATCCATGCAGACCCATTACATTATTATCCCACGCAGGGAAGCGGAAATTCCATTACAAAAATAAGTGCTGAAAGCCAAAACTGCCTAGTAGAACCAATAAGTCTCTGACTTGGTAGCACCTGATGGTGCATATCTTCATGGTACATGGAGTTAACCCCTAGTTGAAATAGGTGGTCAACACATCCCAGGAACAAGGATAGGGCTCCATTACAAAGATGAAACCATGGTCTCAAGGGTGAAATCGTGTGCTGCAAAACCATCAACTGATCTTCAGATCTGTGGGCAGATCGACCTCTTCAAATGGATACACAACAATAGGTGGGGCACTACTTCAAGTGGGTATAAACTATAATATGACTGCCGTTTGTCTTCATCATGCTTCAAAGGAGCTGGAGAAAACTCTGCTGTAACAGTTATTTTGGTGCTGAATTTGTCCTACAGGTCGAGTAATATGTGCTGGTTTTGTTTGAGATCTGCTACAAATAGTCATCCAGATCTGTCACAAAAACTTTGATTCAGATTTGAAGTGCCAAATTGTGAACTTATATGCCCAGAAGTACAGAAATGTGTGTCCTGTTCTCCTAGTGATTTGGACAGTAGATTCATCCAAATAACATCCATATCGAAGGTCTGAAACCACCTGGATGCTGTCCCATAGTGCTGTAATGTAGTGTGCTGATAGTATGTTGCAGAATTCGTGTGAGATAGGTGCCTGACCTTGAGTTATCAAAACAGCTTCCTAAATATAGTGTATAATCCCCAAGATCATCAAGCAGACTTCAACCAGAAGCTGCTGCATATCATGAATCAAGGTACAAAGATTTGCAAAGTTTTATGCTTTAGTAATACCCTGGAGCACATTTCAACAATGCTCAGTGATCACTTCAGAGGGTAGAATTGCTTTCTGACCAGAATTCTTCCTTCCAGACTCATTTTCAATTATTCCTTCATCTACCTTGCCTRTTTCCCGAACACTAATGGGTTTCTCATAGAATGTCTCCTTGATTGTCTACCTTCAACTTATTTCTTCACCTTGGTACACTAATGGGTTTCTCATAGAATGTCTCCTTGATTGTCTACCTTCAACTTATTTCAGCACTGAGAAARCAGCTTCCTTCACTGATCCAGATCCACTTGGATTAAGAGCATCTGTAGCAATTAAAGGATGTGGCACTCAAGAAATAACCCATTCCTCAAACTATTTACTACATCCTCGGCCAAAAGAAGAATAGTTGCCACTGTTTCAAATTTGGAGGTGAAGTCAGGACCTTACCTCAGAAGACAAAGCCCTCACGGAAATGAATAATCCAAACTTGTATGTAAATATAAAACCCTCTACCATCCTCAAGCAAAGAAAAAATAATGCGTGTTACCCCCTGCAAATATACCTTTACCACTCGTCTATATGAGGGCTAACACATAGCCAATTGAGCAAGCTATGCATGTCACTTGTGTTAAGCTTGTACATACTATTTTTGCTTTTTCATACTTACTACATCTGTACCCATTCTACCCTTATATATACACCTACGTAATAGATTGCATAGGCAGCAAATACTGCTCTCGTCTGTGTTCATTTTCTTGCTTCTGTGTTCACTTGCTTTCCACTATTCAATTGTGAGCACGTATCATGGAATTTGTTGTATAATTTAAATAGAACACTCAAAATGGGCATAAGAACGAGTTGATTGATAGAGTCCTACGGAGCATCTATACTTGTCTGTTATTAATGTCCTCTGCAGCACCCATCCTTAATTCTAACCCTAACCAAATAAGAGCTAGGTCCATATACAATTGCTAATCCATGTTAAATTACATATAATACAGATACTTTATATCTCAATTTATTGACCACAGAAAAGGCAACAATTTATTTCTTTGATACTTTCTGATGCGACGTTGGGATCCTAGCTATGTCCCAGTTGCATGAATTTTATAAGGCCTTATTATATTGACTTTAGATTGTTACTGAGGCAACATTGGAGGTATGACGTTTTCCTTTTTTCTAGTTTGTATGCATAAGAAAATTAATATAATAGTAGGTAGTGTGTTGGAGAAGTTGGAACTACCATTGATTACCAGAATCTTGTTAAACATATATAATCAATGATGAGTTTCATTCGAAACACCAAAAACAAAGAATCATTTATATTTCTCTATGTTGTTGTTGAATACCTCATTGACAATCACTCTCTCTTATATGTCTTTTTTCTTTTTCTGAAATTTCAGTATACTAGGTTATCAATGGCTTTTGAAAAAACATGTTTTCTTTGTTTCTTTAGGTTGTTGGCAAGTTGCAGTCTAGTGTTAAATCTGGACGAGAAAATTGGCAAACTGAGCTGCCAAGGGCTGGTCTTGGTATAGGAGTCATAGAAAGGCTGAAATTTGAGAAGTCAAAAGATGTGCAATGGCAAGGAAGATGCTCTGGTACAGTGTAGGTACCAATGCATGGATGATCTACTTCTGCTAAAATTGGGCAACATGTTTTTGTTTTCTGATGCATTTGACAACTAAGAAGTTTTCTTTCATTTATCATGATTGAGTATTACTACATTAATTGGTTGTGATTTGAATAAATTTTCATATGCAGGTATATTGGTGGGAGCGAATCCGAAGGACACTTTTCATTGATAAATGAAGCATATTCCATGTCAGTAAGGATGCATCATAATGTCTTGTTTGAATATTCAAGAAAAGTTCACCAAATTCCCAGTGAAACAATCTAGTGATTAAATACAGTAGTGTCCAGATTTTCTAATTCTTTGCATCCTGCATGTTTGTCTTTCTATGTATTTGTTTGTAATAGAAGAAAAAATGTAACATAACCAATACTCTGTTACCTCTCAAACCCTCACTTCTTGAGATAAAGTCCTAAAGTTCAAGCAAGGCCTTGGAGGAACTAAGAGGGATGCCAATGTCACCTCACCAACCCTCTTCATATTTTAGGCCGGCTCTTCTCTGGCTCAAGGGGCTTTCCTAGGATAGGATTACTAAAGCTTATGCAATAAAGTCCTAGGTGAAAATGGAGAGACGACTCTAGTAAAACAAGTTGATAAAGTTTACTTAATGAAATAGATGAGTGGACTGAAGATTAGTGTCTTATCATTGAAATAGATGAGTGGACTGAAGATTAGTGTCTTATCATTGGGAAAATGGGGTCAAATCAAGGCTCAATGAGAGGCTGTCCTAATGAGGAATAATGGTTATTGATGTTGAAGTGTACAAGCTACAATAATCCATTTCCTTGCTGTCCCAGATTGCAGAAATATAACTAGAGAGATTGCTAATGCAGGTAAATTCTAATACTTATGAAGATTATGATTATCCGATGAAATGTATGTGCACTAACCAAGTGTAGAGAAAGAATGCATTAGTAAACATCATTCCATGGATAACATAAAGAAAAGTGGAATAGGGTTACCAAATTCGCACTCCATAAGCAGATGTCAATGTTATTCCAGCAATATGAGAGGGCATTATGATCTACAAGACATTCTCATCCATTAAGCAATTCATTCATCCTTCAAATAGATCCAATAGATTGCCCAGATGCACCAAGGCATTCTGGAAAATCTGATTTCTTTTAACGATGAACTACAGGTTGCAAAACTGTCAAAACCTTGCAGCAGCCAGAATGCCTTCAGAAAATGCAAGACTAGTATCTCCTTCAGTCATAGATTAGTGTCAGCTTGTTATGCTTTCAATGTGATGCAAGAAAAACTGCCCAAACATGCAAGAAACAGGTTTGAATTATGTTGTGATTCAGTGTGCCCTGTAACCAAATGACAGATCTGAGGTTGTGTGAATAACAGTCTTCCAGTGGCATTGTTTGACAGAAAAAAAACTCGAACGTGGATTGCTCTTTCATCCATATCTTCCCTCCTAATTTGCTTCTCATATGATAGTGGTTTTTCCCCAAAGTAGAAGGATTAAAACATATCTAACAGGGATCACAGCTTCAGTATTTATTTTTTCAGATCACTGATCAAAGTTTCATTTACTGAGCACTTGAGCTGCATATCTGATTCTTCATGACTGCAAATTCAGGAGGTTTCATAGGTATTAGGATACCACAACTCTGTGCTAATTTAGATCTCTTTTCTTGAGTTTTAAGGGCTACTATCACAAACTGATCACTGCTGTAGAGAATAAGTTTAAGATTGACTTTCAGAAATTGGCAGGGTTCACCCAGGATGATCCAAACATGCTGTTGATCCAAATAACTTTGATAACAGGGATGTCATAGATCTGTGTTAGTGTTATTGCTATAGCTGAGACTGAGTCATTCTTGCACCCAGCATTTATTTTCATCCTTAAAGGTGGCTAGAATATCTCTCTGTGCACTTCAAACTTTTTCTTGATATGCTGCTAATTTGGCACTGTTGGTACAGGCTTCCTTATTGCTGGCTTTGGCTCTTTTACCTTTTAATTGGGACACATACTTAAGAGATCGGTATATCACAACTGAACATAAGACTTCCAGCTGTCCTTGCCACTGCTGCCTTAGATTTGACTTTGATGCCCTGCCCGCTACCTCAGCCTTGAACCTCAGAAATACAATACAAATCTCAAAATGGGCGCACTAGAATGTGTATTAATATACATGTCCTTCCTTCAAAATAGAACAACAACAAAAGATAGGTTGGGTCGGCCCTAGGCTCTAGTGTCACAGGTCGGTCCTAGAATTTACTGTCACAGGTTGGTCTTACCCAAAGATCTAATATTTAACATAATTATTAGGAGATAGACATTCCCTTTGGTAGGATTGGACACTGTTCAAACTCTGTTTGTTGAGGAGGCTGTATATGCCATTGTAATCCTTTGATATTGCTTCAAGAACAAGTCTACAAGGATGCACAGATCTGGTCAATCTCTACTTGTTTGATGAACATTCTCCCCACAGATGAATCTGGAAAAGGTGATGATTTGCTATGGTTCAAACTTCAGATCAGCTTCCAATGCTGCTTCTACAGGATAACAAAACACAGGCTACTGCTACAGGCATTTGAGACACTCTTACAGGCTGCTCAAATGCTGATTTTAGCACCATTTAAATGGTTCTTTCTCCAAAATTTACCTTCAGATCTTCCTGGAAGTGCAAAGACTAGATTTTTCCCTGATAATGACAAAAAGGAATGACCCCTCTGTAGCAATGACACTGTCTACCACTTTCTGCTGATCTGGTGGACAAATATTCCTCAAATGTCTGTCTCAATCATAATATATACAGGCTCAAAATAGTGCCGTAGGCAGCATCCTTTGTGTGGGTTTGCAACCTGAAGAGAGAACGTAGATATGCAACCATGAACCTAGATATGCATCCATGAACCTAGATATGCAACCATGAAGAGAGAACCATGACAATCCATCATAAAAGAGAAATTTGTTTTCTCCAACCAAGGCAATCAAGCAACCAAATGATAGCACCGTCTCCAACTCAAGCCAAGTCCTCATGAAGGTGACATCCTGCAAAGTTCTGAAATGTGTGATAAACTCACACGGTGCCAACCCTCATATGCAACATGTGGGGTAACACTCTCTCCTCATATGCAACATGTGGGGTAACACTCTCTATGCACTTTGAGGATATGGGATACTTCTTGAATCCACCAATTTCACTTGAAATTTGTTTCTCTGATACCTTTCCTCACTGTCCTGTTTTTAATTAATTAACACATGCAGGCATGATGCAGACTTATGCAACAATAATTAGTCATTCAGTCACAATGGCACCATAAATTATAATTGCAGGATTACACATGCAAACAGGACTGAACAAACCAGAAAGTAATAAAATTCATAAAATAAACAACATTAATTCAGCACAATTCACAGGTACATTCATGAACACTTATCTGTTTGGAAATTGTCCACGAACTGGATGCAGAAGAAGGACGTTCCACCCAGCCATAGGCTCTCTGCTGCATGAATTTTCCAGTTTGCTTTGCCATAGAGGCCATCCCTGAGCTGTAGCTATGATTCCACAAGKGTGAACTTTTCCTATGGCTGGCACCAGATCTCTTCTCACAGCCCAATTCCTAGGTTAACATTCAATATGTACTCCTACAGCAGTCGCAATCCATATTCCTCTTTCCCCATCAGCCTGCACAACCTAGGGAATGAGATTCCCTTYTCTGTTCAGTAGTCCCTCAGGCTATTCCGTTTTCCTCCAGGGCCTCAACACAGGTTGGTTAGGGCATCTCACTATGGGATTCTAGGGATTATCAGCTGTAGCAAAATTCCTTAATGACAACGATTATCATTCCGTGTAGTCACAATTTCTTCGTAATTCGTGGTTGTGGCTTGGCATAATTCGATTACAGTAAACTCATAACAGTTTGCACAGAGACAAGTTTCCCGATTTCCCCCAACTGAATGATAGTTTGCATGGTAATTCGAACTCCTGATAATTTGGTTTCTCCATCAATTCAAATGACACCCAAAAATATTTGAACTCTTCTCCCATTTTGCTTGCATGGCAGAAAGGGAGACTTGTCTCTGTGCAAAAAACAAAAGCTTTTCTTGTTGGAAATTACTAAAATGACTTGAAACATGTTATTTTTATGATAACACAATATACAAAAATCATTTAATAAAAAATATGAACATAAAAAGAGAGATTAGATTGCAGATTTAGATGGAAATAATGTTAGAAATTGATAGATATGTGGCTGGAAATGAAAACAGAAAATGTAGAAGCTTTAGATGGCTGAAAAAATGGATTTCCAAATCTGAAATCCACTCCTCCAAGCCTTTGGCAACCTGCAGATTTTGTAAACCCTTGCTACAAGATACAACAAGAAGGTGAATGTGTTCTAATAAATTGCAAAATACTTTCCAAATCTACTAGAAACAACTCACAAAGACTAATAGTAAAACTACTACTAATCTATCCCAAGCAAAATACTTTGCTTAGGTGTCCAAGTAAAATTGCAAGCAAAAAAATACAAAATAAATAAATTGTAGCAGTATTACGTTATAAACAAACCAAACGATGGCTCCAAGAATACTCCAAGAGACACAAGATATCCTCCAAAGCTTCTATTTTATTAACCAAGAAAAGATTTGCCCAATGGCACCAAGAATCATGAGAGAAAATGGGAGAGAATGAGAGGGAGATGGGAGAGAGATGAGAGAGATTTTGGCATAATAGAGTTGCTATGAGAATAGATGTGTAAATGAGGAGGGGGAGGCTTTCTTTTATATGAGGGAGAGAGGAGAGATCCCTCTTGGATGAATTGCAAGTGTCATTCATCCAAGAGAGAGAGAGAGAACAAGTCAAGGAAGAGACACTTTTAGGGTTTTGGTAGTGAGTTAGGGTTTGAGCGGTGAGATGTGAAGGGGGAAAACCCCTTTTGACTTGTCATGGGGGGTTCTTCTATGTGGATTTCTACTTTTCTAACTTAGGAAATACAATAGAAAACATTTCCCCACTTCTTTTTTTGACTTTAGACACTTTTACAATTTTTGGCTTTTTAACCTAGCAAAACTTGTCCAATTGAGCTGAAACTTGGTCCAAGGGTCTAGGGGGTCATCTTCCATTTGATTTGAGTACCCACACCTCTATACAAAATCGACGAGGACCAAATTTTTACATTTTACATAAAAAATAATTAAAATTTCCAATTAATGGAAAATTTTAATAATTAAAAAAAAAACCTATCAAAACTTAACAGAATTCCGCAAGACTCTAGGAGATGTCTAGCATGGTCATTTACAACATTTCTAAACTTGAGTCATCCCTTGGGCTCGAACATTA